>PVKU01005950.1:0-113417 GCA_004027475.1 Anoura caudifer
TGTGAGTTGGATCTAGAAAGCAGTGAGCTTGTGGAAGGTCAGATTATGAGGTAAAGTGAGAGTAAAGGATAGAAAATAGGTGTAGTGTGTGAGAGAATAGAGTTAACCACAACAGTAATAAAAGTTCAGGAAACAGTGAAGTGAGCTAAGATCTGGGAGGGGTGCTGTGTAGTATTTACAGTTGTATGGAACAGCAATTATTTACAATAGTAATGGAGCAACAATCATATGACAGAATCTATGTGATCTGGATAACAAGAATAGGAAGTATAGGACCTAGAGTAGTGTGCTAATGGAACACAAGTGAAGTGAAAGATGGAAAATTAAAAATACACTATGAAAGAGAGAACAAGGGAAACCAGTCAAACAATGCAATTTAACAAGCCAAGTGAAGAAGACTAAACAGAAAAAAAGAGAAATAAAAAATACTAATAAAATAAGAGATGTAATACACAATAACTTGCAAGTTCTCTGGCGTAGCAAAGTGAAATTTGTCTCACTGTCTCAGCTGTTGGGATGACCCCTCTTTGGGTCCAACTCTTTTATGATCTTTTCATAGCTCCAGGTTTTATTGTCTCACTTGTGGGAATTAAACAAAAAAAGGAAGGAATGAAGAAGAGCTAAAAAGGGAGAGAAAGGAAGAAAGGAATAAGGAATAAAAAAAGGAAAGAAAGGACGAAGGAGTTAAAAGAAAAAAAATACTTTAAAAAAAGGAGCCTCCTGCTGGCTGTAACCAGCCAAGCCAGTTCCGATTGTCTTCCTGCTTGCAGCAGGCTGAGGGGGGATTAGTTTCGCTTTTCTCCCTTCCTGAGCCGCACTCACCCAGCCTCCAGCCCAGTTCCTCAGCTGCCTGGTCCCCAGTGGCCTTCTGTGCCCAGACTACGCCTTCAGTCCACCAGTTGCGCTGTCCTTGAGGTGCACCGATTAGGGGCAGTTCACACACCACCTTCTTGCTCTTTGCTGTCCTACATGCTAGGGACTCTCAGAGTCCCTTCAGGCTAGTTCAGCCCCCACCCCCGAGTTAAGTCTTTCTGTCTTTCTGGGAATTGCTGACTCCAAGCCCTGCAGTTCTCCTTTGTGGGGGCATCTTTGCCTTCATCTTAGAGAGCCAGTTGGCCCTGCAGGGCAGGGATACCGCCATGGCTGCTCCTGCGGATGCAGGTGCAGGCCTCCTCTGCTGCTTCCCCCAGGTCGCAGGGGTTCGGTGCGTGGAACCTCTGGGCGGTGGTGGGGCCAGGCATGCTCCCTCCAGGTGCTGCCAGTGTGAGCACTCGGTCTCTGCTACGGGAGCAGGATGGGCAGCTGCCAGTCCAGCAGGTTCAGGTGCACACCCTCCCTGGGGCTTCAGGTGTGAGGGAAGGGCCTTCCACACTACCTCGGGAGCACCGTGTGGCTGGCAGGGTTAGGGGCACAGGAGGCCAGGGTGGCTGCTGCAGGAGAATTCCCTAAACAGCCGATGAGTGCCTCTTTTTTCACTTTTTCTTTTTGAAAAATTCCTCCTGCTTAAGCCTGCCACTCCAAACAAGCACCTGGCCTCTCACACAGTCCCACTCTCCAACCAGACAGGGTACTGACCCAGTCAGGGTCCATCAGAGACCAACTCTCCCCAGCTGGCGTCCACAGTCTCAGCAGGTGCACACAGCCCCTGTGTTTGCCACTTCATCCTCATTGCCCCCCTGAGACTTCAAGCAACCAAGTCTCTCCTGGTGCTGCTCAAACCTTGTTTGGCAGGGAAGGGAGCCACTGACCAGGCTCTGTCCCAAGAATCCTGCCGCAGACCCAGAGGGCACCGGACCTGGGGTTGCAGCCACCTCTGGTCCCCGAGCTGGGCCCAGAGAACTTATTGTCCTGAAGCACTCTCCTTACCGTCTGGTTTTTCAATGTCCTCTACAATTTTTGGTCTCCAATCTTCATAAATGCTGGGATACTGTTGGCTGTTCGCTCTGTTCCTCAGAAGATCGGCTAGGTATTTCACCCATGTGCAGGGGGAGGTGGATTCCGCTCCCACCTATCTCGCCGCCATCTTCTTTGTCCCAAAATCAGAATATAAGTTCTACATCTAAGATAACACACATCCTTAAAATTCCAGAAATAAAACCAGAACATGACCCAATCCTATATTCTCAAGTTTTATAATTCAGAACATTAAAAAATAATTGTTAATACAAGCACCCTAAAAATGTCAAAATATACATTGAATAGTATAAAAACAGTTTGCATAATGTTTTGTATTTATTAATTGTAAAGAGGAGTCAAGTTATTTTAATCTTGATTTCTTATTGTGTGAGGCTAAAAAAATATATCACTTAAGTTTAGGAGATAAGTTAGTTTAAATGAATAAATATACAAAACATTATTCCCTGTTAAATTTAGTTTTGTCTTTTGCCTTTATGAAATACTTTAAATTTTTAAACAGCAAATTACTCACACTATCTACCAAAACAGTCACTCACTATTATTCCTCCAGTTCCTTCCTGGTCATTTCAACCAATAACCCAAAAGAGGTAACATTTTAGAGGCCAGCATTTTATTCACTCATTACCTGTAATAAACAGAAAAATAAGAGATCCACAAGCAACGTTTCTTCACCAAAGTAAATTGAAATTTATTTATTTAAAAATAAACTTTAAATAAACAACTAAGGCCAAAAAATCTAAAGAACCCAAATTTTTATAAGGACCTATACTCTGTAAGCAGACATATTATATGGATAACAACCTATAACTATAAAAACTTGAAAAAATTTCAACCTAGAAAATTAAAGAGAAACAAGTTTAAAAATTTTGTTCCTGTTTTTTAAAATATATTTTAATGATTATGCTATTATAGTTATCCCAATTTTCCCCCTTTACCCTTCTCTGCCCAGTACCCTCATTCCCTCCTGCAACCCCCGCCTTAGTTCATGTCCACAGTTCATGCGTATAAGTTCTTTGGCATCACCATTTCCTGTCACTATTCTTAACACCTCCCTGTCTATTTTGTCCCTACCAATTGTGCTTCTTAATCCTTGCAACTTTCCCCCATTCTTCCCCTCCTCCTCCCAGCTAATAACCCTCCAAATGATCTCCATATCTATGAGTCTCTGGTCTTATTCCGCTTGTTTGCTTTTTGTTTTTTAGAAGACTCAGTTGTTGATAGCTGTGAATTTGTTGGCATATATGTTCATACTTTTGATCTTCTTTTTCTTAAATAAGTCTCGTTATTATTTCATGCAATAATAGCTTGGTGATGAAGAACTCCTTTAGCTTTACCTTGTCAGGGAAGCACTCTATCTGTCCTTCCATTCTAAATGATAGCTTTGCTGGATAAAGTAATCTAGGTTGTTATGTCCTTGGTTTTCATCACTTTGAATATTTCTTGCCAGTCCCTTCTTGCCTACCAAGTTTCTTTTGAGAAATCAGCTTAAAGTCTTATGGGAACTCCTTTGTAGGTAACTCTCCTTTTCTCTTGCTGCTTTTAAGATTCTCTCTTTATCTTTAACCTTTGGCTTTTTAATTACGATGTATCTTGGTGTGGTCCTCTCTGGGTCCAATTTGTGTTTCCTGGACTTGTATATTTATTTCCTTTGCCAAATTAGGGAAGTTTTCTTTCATTATTTTTTCAAATAAGTGTTCAGTTTCATGTTGGCCCTCTTCCCTTTCTGGCACCCCTATGATTCAGATGTTGGCACGTTTGGAGATGTCTTAGTGTCTTCTACTATCCCTGCTTTTTGAATTCTTGTTCCTTCTTCCCATTCTGATTGAATGTTTATTTCTTCCTTATGTTCCAAATCGTTGATTTGTATTCTAGTTTTCTTCCCTGTATTGTCAGTTGCTGGTAGATTTTTATTTATTTTACTTAGTGTAACCCTATTTCCTACTTTACATTGTTGCCATACTCAGTGAGTTATGTGAGCATCCTGATCACCAGTGTTTTGAACTCTGCATCTGATAGGCTGGTTATCTCCATTTCATTTAGTTCTTTTCTGGGGTTTTGTTCTGTTCTTTCATTTTGGCCATATTTCTTTGTCTGCTCAATTTGGCAGCCTCCCTGTGTTTGTTTCCGTGTATAGGTAGAGCTGTTTTGGCAGCTCCTTAGTAGTGTGGCCTATTATAGAAAAGGCACCTGCTGTGTGGGCAGGAGCCTCAAGTAATTACCACTGCAGGGCAACCCACTTCACCACTTTGTGGCTCTATGTTAGGGGGAGGGCTTGAAGAGGGGACAATGTCGCTGCCTGGCTTCTAGAGATTTGTCCAGCATGCACCGTTTCCAGTCACTTCACTTCCTCCCTGTATGTGACTAGTGCCTTTCCAGCTATTGCCCTGGTGCTAAATCCAAGAGTGGGTTGGTCTGCATAAGTTCCGAGTCCATACAAGCCCTTTAAGAGGACTGTGCTAAAATCCAGCAGTTTATTCTGCTGGCCTAACCCCACTGGCTTTTATGGCCAGAAATTATGGGGAACTACCTGGTACTGGAACCCTAGGCTGTGTGGTCTGGCCTAGGGCTGGGATCACTCTCTCCTAAGGTATCCCTCCCAATTTTTTATTCACCACATGTGAACATGGGACCACCCATTTCACCACCACCATCTCTCTATGCCCCACTGCGTCTCCTCACCTCTCTGCCATTCTCCGTGTATCCGCCTGGATGATTGTGGCTTTTAAATTCTTGGTTGTTGGACTTCCATACAGTTCAATTTTCTGATGGGTGGTATTTGTTTTCAGGTATAGCTGTAATTTTCCTATAGTTGTGCAAGGAAGCAAAATGTGTTTACCTATGCCTCCATCTTGGCCGGATGTTCCTATGTTTGTTGAGTGATTGGTAATCCCTAATCAAAATGTTAAAAATGTAAACTTTATTCTTGTGTTTATTATTTTTTATTCTTTAAGCAAAATGACATCTTGCCAAATGTTGAAACAAACATGCCTAGAAAATGTACACATGCACAAATACTCACATTTTATTAGCTACAATAAATATAAGAAGTTAGAAAACACTTTACTTTCCTAATAAAAACACTCAACCTATTTTAAATTATCTAAAGTGATATCTATTCATGTGTATGGTGATGAATACTGCCAACTGTCAAGGCCTCAAACATCAGGAACTTCTAAAATATTCTGACTTTTCTTTGTTGTTCAAAGTCTTGTAGTAATCAGCATTCATTTCTATTGCCTTGATGGTTAGATAGCAAACTTTCAAGAAATCCAGGGAGAAATTAGCACATATAGCCACAATTTCTTCTGAGACAGCTATCTGCATACAAGTTCATTCACAATTTAAAATGTGTCCTTATATATGTGAAAAGGGAATAACAGATTTATATTAGCATGTACAATACCAAAACTGTTTTCACAATTTAATTCCTTGGAGAGGATATCTTATCACCTTCTGTTATAAAGAACACTACATTCTCTGAAGAATTAACTTGCTCTGAGACCTAAAAAAACTAAATTATGAGTTAGTAAGATAATATTTATTATTTATAAATCTTGCTGTAGGAATAATTTCATATTAAATTATCCAAGTTTACAATATTCTTGAAACTTGATAACACATATTTAAGGAAGAAAATACTAATTTATTTAATATGTGAATTGCATATTTAAATAATTCATAATTACTTTTCTTATTTAATTAAAATTTTACATTCTTTAGAAGTTTTAAGATTAAAGAGTGTTTTAGTTTTTAATATAATTTCTTAAACTTGTTTTGCATAGCAATTTTCCATATGTATTTGTAAACTTAATATGTGACCTCTGAAAACAAAAATAGGAGATCCCAAATGGAGGTAAGGCAGATGGAAGCTACACTCACCTCCTCAAAATAACAAACCGGAATTATAAGTAAATTATAGAATGATCATCCTAACCAACTGAAGACTAGCTGAATAGAAGTCTTATAAACAAAAATTTACAGAAGAAGCCACATAGAGAATGGTAGGATGGGCGGAGACACGAAAAGTGCTGGACCAGCACCCACCAGTGACAGCTGAGGTTCTGGAGAGATATCTCAGCTGGGTAGGGATTTCCCCTGAAGTATGGGATCTAAACCCCACACCTGGCTTCCCAGCCCAGAACACAAGACCCAGGAACAGGTACCAACATAACATCTGGCTGTGAAAAGTAATAGTGTTGTTGTCCACCAGGGACAGATGGGAGTTTGATAGAGACACAGGCACCCTCTTAAAGGGCCAAAGCACAAAATCTCATTCACAGCACTCGCCCAGGGCTCTGGCAAAGTGAGGATAGAGTGGACTAGATTTGTGTGAGGAAAGTCTGGGTTTTGTGGCTCTGGGGAACCGAAGAGAGAGCTCCCAGGATACCCTTGTGCAGTCATTCTCCCATGTTGGAGATGCCATCTTTCTTGGGTGGAGCACTCCACCCCATGCGGCATCAGTCTTAGGGAAAGCAGAACCCCACGCCCTCTATACTCTCTTGCCTGTCACTGTGGAGTGTAAGCTGTGCTGAGGACTACAGACAGAACGCTTTCAGCAAACAAGCCCAGCAGCAGCCAGCAGGCAGAGGCAAGCTAGGCAGATTTCAGGTTACCTTGGGACTTTTGCTGACCCTCCCAGTGGTCCAGAGCGGACAAAACCTGGCCTTGGTGCATACCTGGTCCTTCCTGTGATATCCAGGCCCTGCAGCAGCAGCCTCATACTGTGTGAAAGCCAGTTACAGGTAGCGTCTTACACTGGCTTGTACCAGAGTCCCTCTCAAAGAACAGAACCAACATACCTAGTAGCCAGCTTCAGACAACATCAAAGCAGGACCTAATAAGCGTCACATGCAGCATATCCAAAGAGAAATTTTGGCAGGGACCAAACACTGCTGAGGTGACTTCTGCTTCATGTGGTTACCACCTGAACAACAATTTGCACACTGGGGTTGAGGTTGTGCCTCACAGTCAGCCAGCCACAGGGACGATCCTATGCACAAACAGGCCAATAGCAATCAACAGTCAACTATAACAGGAGTGCCCACATAACCCACACAGGGGACATTCCAGGAGCACCCACCCAGCTCAGGTGATCAAGGAGACAAGCACCAGACCCCACAGGACACCTATTTCAGAAGGCCACCCTGCCAAGACTGGGAATCACAGCAGAACTATCTAATACACAGAAACAAACACAAAGAGGCAGCCAAAATGGGGAGACAAAAAAGGTCCTAAAAGAAGGAACATGAGAAATCTCCAGAAAAAGATATAAATGAAATAGAAGCAAGCAATTTATCACATATAGAGTTTAAAGTAACAGTTATTAGGATGTTAACTACACGATACAGGATATAGACAGCATTCAGAAAGACGAGTCAGAAAAGAATACAATATCTGAAATGAAGAACACAAAGAAGGAATAAAAAGTAGGTTGGATGAAGCAGAGGATCTAAATAAATAAAATCAGATGAAAAAGAAGTAGCAGCACCAAAGAAATACAAAAGATTGTAAGAAAATATTATGAGTAACTATATGCCAACACTTGGACAATCTGAATGAATGGATAAATTCCCTAAAAAATACAGTCTTCCAACACTGAATCACGAAGAATCAGAAAACTGCAATAGACAGATTACTACTAGTGCAATTGAAGCAGTAAACAAAAAACCTCCACCAAACAAAAGTCTTAAACTGGATGGCTTCACAGGTGAATTTTAACAAACATCCAAAGCAAACTATTACAAAAATTGAAGAAGAGAGATGACTCCCAAGCTCATTTTGTGAGGCCATCATTATCTTAATTCCAATACCAGATAAAAACACCACAAGAAAGAAAATCATAGGCCAATATCCCTATTGAACATATATATAAAAATCCTCAAGCAAAAATTAACAAACTGAATCTAGCAATACATTGAAAATATCATAGACCATGACCAAGTGGGATTTATTCAAGGATGCAAGGTTAGTTAAATATCTGAAAATCAATAAATGTGATGCAGTATATAAACAAAATGAAAGACAAAAAACACATGATCATATCAATAGATGCGGAAAAAGCATTTAATAAAATCCACCACCCACTTCTGATAAAAACTCTCAGCAAGGTGAAAAGAGAGGGAACATAATTCAAAGCAGTAAAGGCTGTATATGAGAAACCCATAGCCAACATCATACTCAGTGGGAAAAACTACAATCATTTTCTTAAAGACCAGGAACAGGACAGGGATGTCCACTTTAACCACTCTTATTCAACATAGTATTGGAAGTGCTAGCCATAACAATAAAAGAAGAAATAAAAGGTATCCAGTTTGGAAAGGAAGAAGCAATGCAGTCACTATTTGCAAATGACATGGTGCTCTATATAAAGAACTCTAAAGATTCCACCAAAAAACTCCTAGAACTGAAAAATGAATTCAGTAAAGTAGCAGGTTAAAAAATAAATATCCAGAAATCAATTGCATCCTTATACAGCAATAATGAATTATCACATAGATAAACTAAGAAAACAATCCCATTCACAGTTGCTTAAAAAAATAGAGAGAGAGAGAATAAATTTTCCAAGGATGTAAAAGATCTGGACTCAAAAAATTATAAGACACTGAAGAAAGTAACTGAAGGAGATACACGTAAGTGGAAGGATATACCATGTTCATGGGTAGGAAGAATTAATATTATTTAATTGTCCATACTAACCAAAGCAATCCGTAGAGTCAAAGCAATTCCAATGAAGATACCAATGGTGTATTTTGCAGAATTAAACAAATATTGTAAAAATTTATATGGAACTACAAAAGATCCCAAATAGAGATAGCAATATTGAGAAAGAAAAACAAAGTTGGAGGAATTACACTACCCAATAAATAACTATCCTACAAGGCCATAGTAATCAAAACAGCACAATACTGGCATAAAAACAGACATATAGATCAATGTAACGGAATAGAGAGCCCAGTAAAAAACCCACACCTTTATGGTAAGTTAATATATGACAAAGGAGGCAAAAGATACAAGGGGTAAAGACAGTCTATTCAATAAATGATGTTGGGGAAACTGGACAGTTATATGCAAAAAAAGTAATATTACACCACCAACTTGTACCACACAGAACAAACTCAAAATGAATTAAAGACCTGGATGTTAGACTCAAAACCATGAAATAAGAAGAAAACATAGAAAATGTTACACTCAAAACCATAAAATAAGAAGAAAACATAGGCAGGAAAATCTCTGACATTCTCTGAGCAATATTTTTTCGAATATATACCTTCAGGCAAGGGAAACAAAATTAACAAATAAGCAAATGGCACTAAACCAAATCAAAGAGTTTTTTCACAGCAAAGGACACCATCAATAAAATAGAAAGATAATGTATTTGCCAATACATCTGAAAAGGAATTAACATCCAAAATTCATATAGAACTTATACAACTCAACACCCAAAGAAAAAAAAATACAATCCAATTAAAAATGGGCAAAGGACCTGAATAGTCATGTCTCAAAAGAGGACATACATATGGCCAACAGACATATGAAAAGATGCTCGATGCCACTAATCAGTATAGAATGCAAATTAAAATCACAATGAGGTATCACCTCACATCTGCCAGCTTGACCATCATCAATAAATCAACAAACAGCAACTGTTGGCAAGGACGTGGAGAAAAAGGAATCCTCATGCAGTGGTGGTGGGAATGCACACTGGTGCAGCCACTGTAGAAAACAGTGCGGAGCTACCTCAAAACATTAAAAATGAAACTGCCAATGACCCAGCAATTCTACTTTGGGAATTATTTAAAGAAAACTGAAACAGTAATCTGAAAGTACATATGCACCCCTATATTCACTGTAGCATTATTTACAATAGTCAAGTTTTGAAGCAGCCCAGTGCTCATCAGTAGATGAGTGGACTAAAAAGCTGTGGTACATTTCACAATGGAATACTACTCAGCTGTAAAAAAGAAGAAAATTATACTCTTTGTGACAGCATAAGTGGATCCAGAGCACTTTATGCCCAGAGAAATAAATCAGTCAGAAAAAGACAAGTACCATATGATTTCACTCATAATTGGAATCTGAGGAATAAAATGAACTAACAGTTGAAACATAGAAAGGCTCATAGAGAGCAGGCTGTCGGCTGTAGGAGTCGGGGGAGCTGGGTATAAGTATGGAGGGATTAATCAGAAAAAAAAACAAAAGAAAAACTCATGGATGTGTACAACAGTGTGGTGATTTGGGGATGGGAGGTGGATGGTGTTGGAGGAGGCTATAGGGGTATAAATGGTGATGGACAAAGACTTGACATGGGGTCGTAAACGGTACAGTGTACAGATGAAGTGCTGTAGAATTGTGCACCTGAAACCTGTATAATTTTGTTAACCAGTGTCACCCCCCCAATAAATTCAATAAAAAAGAAAAACTAAAATGAAAACATACAAAGAGTAGTTTCATATTTAATCACATTCTGAGCAACTTATTTTATTGTTCATTTATACCTTTCTTATGAAACCTATAAAGAACAAGTAAAGAAATAAGAAACCTGATGTCTTCACACATGTCTCTGCTTCCAAAAAAAGAAGTATTCAATCCAGGCTGTGACATTTAAATACAGATCAAAACACAGGTCATTAAAAAAAAAAATCTAACCTATGACATCAAAAAAATAATCATCTCAGTTTTTAAGGCTCAAAGATAGACCTTATTAAGAAAACTCTTATTTAAGTATGAAATTATAAATAGGCAGAAAAGATGTTTGGTTATCACTGGATTAAAACTGAGAACCAATCATGAAAACACAGTATCATTCTAAATGCAGGGATGAATAAAGTAGGAAATAAGGAGACACGTGTCCCTGATCTTTGGAAACATTACAATGTTTGCAAAGTAGTATTTTAAAAATTCAAATTGATCATGTAATTAATATGATGGCCTACTTCCTATATTAAGCAAAAATCCTTAGTATAAAGAACCATTAATGTCCAAGTTTGTCATTTCTTCTCGACCCATGTTCCAATGCAGTATCAAACCCAGCTTTTAGTTCCATGATTTTGGCAAGCTCATTCACATTTCCACAAATTTACTCATGCTCTTAAATTTACTTTAAATGTCATTTTCACACTCCCCCACTTGTGGAATCTATATCTCAATATTTCAAACAAGGGTTCTTAATTCAGATCTCAAGAGATAATCGTACATACATATGGAAATGAAGAAAATAGTCCATTTAAAACAAAGTAGTCAATTTAAAAGACTAACAAATATATACCTTTGTATCCAAGTAGAAAATGTATATCTTGACATAAATATATTGAGATAAGTCATTATATGGATGAACAAATTCCTATTGAATTAAGCTGCACAACTAAACAGTGGACTTCCTAATGATTTCTGGGATCAAAGTGACCACCTCATCTTTTCCTTGCTAATTAATTTCCTTTATAGCTGCAGAGAGAGTGTGTAAAATCTTTAATATGTGAAAAGATGATTTATAAAATCTGATCACTTGCCAATGCTGATATAAAAATTCATAAGAAGTAACTACAAAGTAACTACAGGACAGTTATGTGTGTAACCCCCAAAATTCATGTTCAGGAAAGGAATCTTAGTCATTGGGACTAACCCTCCAGCCATATTATGGGACTAAAATGAACAAAGTATCAACAAACAGCGCTGGAACAACTGTACATCCTTGGGGAGTAAACAAACAAACAAAAGACCTGGACCTTTATCTCACACCATCCACAAAAATCAATTGAGAATAGATCTTGGACCTAAAAAAAATAAGAGCTAAAACAATAAAGCTACTGGGAAAAAGGTATTATTGTCATGAATTTGGAATAGGCAAATATTTCTTAGAGAGAACACAGATACTACGGACCATAAAAGCAAATAAGAATGTACTGGATTTCAAAATTAGTTTCTGCTCATCAAAAGATACAGTGAGAAAATAAACAAGTTATTGAAAGGAAGTAAATAGTTATACCTGTATCTGATGAAAGAACTTGCATCCAGAATGTATAAAAAATAAAATAAAATACAACCCAATAAAAAAAAATGAGTAGAAGCCTTGAATGGAAATTCTGCCAAAGAAGATATTCAAATGAGAAATAAGAACATAAAAATGTTCTCAACCCCATCATTAATCAGCAAAATGCAAATTAAAATATAGATATCACTACACACACATTAGAACAGTTCAAGTAAAGATTTATCACACAAAATATTGGCAGGAAGTGAAGCCACTGAAACTCTCATATATTGCTGATTGGAGCGTGAAATCATACAATCACTTTGGAAAATTGTTTGGCAATTTCTAACAAAGTTTACTGCCAGCAATTCCACTCCTAAGAATTTACCTAAGAGAGATAAATATATATGGTCACAAAAAAAAAGGCTTTATACAAGGATGTTCATAGCACCTTGATTCATAATAGCCAAAGATTGAAAATAGCCCCAATAATGATGGACATAAGAACAGTGGTTTATTCACCAGTGTAATGCGCTACTCAGCAAAATAACTGATAATACATAACAATGGAGATAAATGTGAAAAATGCTATGCTGAGTGGCAGAAGCAATGGCTCTTTGGGCCTAAATTGAAAGGGCATTCATCAGTTTTACAGGTCCTTGAAACATCATTAGTTTATTACAGGTGCTTGTAACATCATTTAACAATGATGATTATCCCTGCTCCTTCCCTGATGCACACTGAAACACTGACCCCCTATGGGTAAGGAATAAATAAGAGGTGAGAAAGCAGAGATGAAAAGCATGGACAAATCTTTTATAAAATAAAAGGAAGGAGAGAAAGGACAGTATGTAGAGAAGTTCACATTGAGGTTGACAGATCTTTGGGGGGTTATGCTTTGTCTTGTTTTCCTCTTGAGGACTTTTGTTTTTGAATACAGATGGAAATTTGAGCTATCAAAATAAGTGGGAGGAGCCAGTAAAAAGTGAGGGCTGAATATACAAAAGAAAAAGTAAAACATGACAGAGGTGTCCAAGTAGATAGAAAGGGACAGAATTCAGTGCATACTTGAAAGAATAATCAGATTAGACTACCTCTTTCACTTTAACAGCAAAGCAGAAAAGGATGGTTAATAATACATGTAAGGTTTGAGGTTGGGTAGCCCCAAGTAGAGGGAGCTCTCTCTGGTAACTCTACTTTCACTATGAAGTAGAAAGCAAGATTATCTCCTAAGAGCGAAATGGAAGGAGGGAAGTTTGGAGATGTGAGAGTACAGAGGCTGGAACTTACACCGTGGAGGAATAGAAAGAGTGACTAGGGAAAACAGGATTAACGGGAAGCGCTAAGGGGCCAAATTAACTTGGTAACTGTGAAACACGGTGGCAGCAAACTACCTGATTGTAAATAATGTATTTCTGAGTGCTCAGCTGCTCACTGCTAGCACAGGGAAGGGGCAGACCGCTGGGTTAAGCACAGTTTAGGTTTCCCCAGATGGGCCTGACAGAAGGGAGGTAGGGCAAAGAAGTTTAGGAGGCTACAAAAAGTGGGTGAAATCACGCCTCATGGAGTCTAGAGAAGTGAAGGGGGCAGGGGGGTTCAGGTTAAACAGAAAGTAGATCAATCTTTGGACATAAAGATTTGGATGAGATCAGATAACCAAAGTATTGGGAGTAAAAAGAACTTTTATCACAGAAGAACCAAGGTTATTAATGAAGTATAAGGTAATTAATGTTATTGAGATAGCGCAGGTTGTGATCCAGGGTGAGCGAAGTGATGGGAAAATATTATGATTATGAGTTAAGGAAAAGAGAGACCAGGATAATACCACATCATACATGTACATGAGGAAGGCACCCAGGACGGTGGCAGGGTTGGGGCTACGGTAAAAGGAAACTAAGCTACTATGAATTAGGAAGACTGAAGAGTGACCTGAATATCCGCAGGTAGCAGTAAAAAGGGGTGGAGAGCACTCCAGTCAAATGGAATGAACCACAAAGGAGTTGTGTTTATTTTGTTTCATTTGTCTTGTTGGTTTTTATATGCACGGAAAAGTAAGTGATCTGAAGGTAGTAATAAGGAAGTAAAAAAATAACAACCAGACTTTTGATCCACAAGTATGTGGGGAACAGTTTCCCCTTAAGATGAGTTCAGGGACATTGTGTCTCTAAGAGAATCAGATTTCAATTAATGCCAAGAGGTAAAAGAAATAATCACTTTTGTGCTTGAGGATGGATGGGATTCAAGAGAGATATAAAGAAAAATATAAGGAGGGATGGGAATATCAAGAGATTGGTTCATGGAAAAAATAAATAAAACACAGAACAATATGGGCATGAGTTCAGGGGGAGACAAATAGCCCAACAGGTCATCTTGGACAGGGAATGAAGGTAACAGAAATGTGTAGCATCTGAACTACCTTATCTCAAAAGCACTGAGAACTGCACTGAGTACCGACATCTGTCAGGAGTCACCTATGGCCTGGGGAAAACGGGCAAATCCCAGTCCCTCTGGAAAGGGTCAGCTGGCTTGGAACCAAGTATCTCAGGAAAAACTCAAGTCTCAAGAGTCTACTGAGGCACACATTCTCAAGCAGAGACTAGAGGCTCCAGATCAGCCCTTGTCAAAATGTGATCCATCCATCACTTGGGATGCTCATTCAAATGCACATCCCTGGGCCCCAGCACAGTCCCACTGACTCAGTCTCAAGGGCTGAGGTCTAGGAACCTCCAGTTTCTTGGTGTTTTTCTGTGGGTTTTTTTTTTTTGGGGGGGGGTGGCGTTAATGTCTGAGAACCACTACTTTTTTTTAAAAACATTCATGGGAAATTGTTCTGTACGCCAACATTTGAGAAACACTGCTGGAGGTAGATGCGAGGCCTGAGCAAGGACTGTGACATCCTTTGGTGGAGGCTGAATCGGGTAGAAAGACTAAATTGTGGAAGCTTTCAGTAATTGTCTGAGACTTTAGACTTTTTCTAACTCAACAGGATATCATAAAAAGGTATTGGTGGTAAGATAACCAAATCAGATACCTTTTAATAGATCAGAGAGATTGGGAGGTTTGATAACAATTAAAACTGATGAGGAAACATACCTGATGAGGCAATCCACGAAGAGAGCAATGCAGCAAATGGAAAGAAAGTAGTATTTGGTATTTGACTTCTCAGAATTTGGGAACAGACCAGATGGGGGCAGGAGGCAGAGGAAAAACTGAAGATTAAAACTGAATAATTAAATATAGTTTCCCAGGCCTCACTCTTCAAAGATACCCAGTCAGTAAGTTTGGGGAGGGGCCAGGGGAACTGCATTTTAAACAAACACCAACTCCCTGCCAGCGTTTTCAAGCTCAGCTGTTTCATGGACCATATTGGGCAAAATAGTTAGACAGTTACTAATGCCATTAACAAACATGGGTAGCATAGAGGGAGAAATAGACATGAGGTAGGTGGTAAGGGTATAAGAGTGTTATAAATCTGTATCATAAAAATGTTATAATTGTTACAAGAAAGCAATACACTTGTCTGTCCTAAAACCTAATAGAATCAGTTGACCTAAACATGATTATATCACAGATTACCTGGCCCCCTCCCACAAATACTTTACTTACTTTTATTAATGCCTTTTTAATGCACAGATTGTTGTGGCATCTGGATGCACGACACACTTGAAAACACATTAAATTTATACTGCCCAGAAGAGACAAAAAGCTGCCTCGCACATCCCATCAATAATGCTCATCACTCGGGGCTTTCTGCTTTAGCTTGGTCCCATCGAATTTTTTTTTTTAATTCTGTATTTTGCATGATTATCAAAGGAATGGGCATTTCAAATCTGGGAGGAAGAAAATTTTCATCAAGTAAGTGACAATTTTCCTAAGCAAAAAAAGTGATCATTACTATTTACCAGGGTTTAAATTCAGCAAAATGGGAAATAAACTGCAGTAATTTCTTGTATTATATTTGTAAAAGGAGATAGGTTAGTTAAGATACAATTGGCCTATCATATAACTTTTAATAGTTGATCTAAAAAGTTATTAAGGACATAAATTATACTTTCTTTCAAATAAAGGTAATATCCTATGTAAAGTACACTACTTTCAAAAGATTTCTACAGGTTACAACAATATCATACCAAATAAATGAAATTGCAAATGCCGTTTTTACTATTGCAAAGTACTGAAATAAGAAAAGACACATAGCCAACCAAGTAAAAAGAGCAAAAACATCTACAATTCCAGTACAAAACTAGTAGGGCAGGAAGATTATTCCACTGAACGCTAAGAGCCTAATGAGCCAAGAGGAATGAGAAGCCAGTGTACGTCTGGGTTCTTGGATTCTGAGGTGAAGAAAGGGCAGCTTCAAATGTACTTTGAACATTAACCAATCCACCTTCAGATGGTTTTTCCTGAAGAGATAAAGGCCTATCAAAAGTAGGGTTCTAGATCAAACGGTCACAAAATTAGTTCTTCAATACTTATAATTCTTTACAATGAATTATTTTAAGGAAATTATATGAAACCCAAGGTTATTTCAAGTATCACACAGATAATAAAAAACTTAACTCCATGTACATGGCACCAAAAACTAGTAGGTAATTGATTAGGAAAAATAATAAGCTCTAGATGCAAATATCTCAAATGGCATCTATTTTTATCTCTGTGATTCCTAAGTAAAAAAAAATATATATATTTTATTATAATTCTTCAATATGCACTCCCTCTTCTTGGTCCTAGAGTAATAAAACATTTTTATGACTAGAACTTTCAATAAGTTACTTGAAAAAAAAGTTTACTGGGGAAAAAACTACATTTTTAATGTTTAGCGCAAATGCTAAATGCATTTCGGAACTTCTAGTATATCTATCTATGTTCAGTGTAAATAATAAAATACTCTGATACATTCTAAATCTATCAAAATCACTATTTATAACCAAGTTAGGCTTATTCAAAGTAAAAATTTTTATTTTTTCCTAATTTACATGTATTTTACATTGAAGCGAACATGAACCAAGTGCCCAATACACATTAGTTTTAGGACATAAACTAATGGGTTTGAGGAGTCCACTGAGAAGCTTTTGGAGCCTCCACGTGCACCTGGTCGATCTCTGATGGAAGACTTGACATTGGGACGCTGACAATGCTACTTGTCCAACTTCTCAAATTTGGCTCATAATTCATTGAACTTCCTTGATCTAGTTTAATGGCAAGCATTACTTATGCTAATTTTAGTCATTTCAATGTGTATTATCTATTTGAAGTAATTAGGTTTCCATATTTAACAAAAACATCCTAGGAAGTCACTTAAATGTAATGAAGTGGGCAAAAAATAACCTAGATTTGTCTGTCTCTCTCTCCCTCCCTCTCTCTTTCTGGCTAACTACCTCAAGCATAATGAACTAAAAAAGAAAGTTCTAGATGGGCAAATAGATGGTTTTCAAGAAACACTCAACGTTTGCCCTCTGGCATAATACAAGCATAGAAGGGAAACAGCCCACAGACATAAAACCTTAGTTTAGCCACATCTTTTCAGTAAAAGACTGAATGACCTTGACAAAGTCAAGCTGTTTCCCTTTTTAGACAATTCCTAAATTTTCTTCAAATGTATAAACCTAGAATACATAAGCATATGTTTCAAGTTAAGGATAATTATTCCATGCCTAGAAACATATCCTTGTATGTTAGGATAGGACCAATAATAATACTCCGTACTTTTTTAACTCATCTTTTAAAACCAGTGAAAGACATGTTCACTGAGGTAAGCTTAGTTTGAGAATGGAAGGCAAAATAAACAGCTCAGGGCAACCATCAGAATACCCTTTATGGCTATTTTGTTTCTAGTTAGTTTCATAATTCCGTATGACTTACTAAAAATAGCTTTATTAGTAAATAGATACAAAAATGAATAGTATATATCTAATTCATAGAAGTTGCAAAAATGCATTAATTATATTGAAATCTCATGTGATATCATTACTGATGTAAGACTATTTCAGGCTCATAGTTTTCACACAGATTGTGTTATTAAAACTTCCATTTACAAACATTGATGCAAATGACATGATTATAAAACCACCAAATTATACTACCAGAGGTGTACAATAAAGAGTATGGAATTTAATATTATGAGAAAATGATGTGGAAAAAGGTTAATGGGAAGAAGCACTGGGTTATTAGCTAATATAACTCTACAATATGGAAACACAAACAGAAATACAGAAGAAAGTACAATTCTAAAAAGTATACTTAAATGTTTCTAAAACAACAGATTGATACAGAAAAGAATATAACAGATATAAACCAAAACACAAATAAGAAAACCAAATTTCTACTTTGCAGCAGATTCTATCCCCGTCTCCTATTCTCTAATCCCTATGATATCAAATGCGTAATGCTTTCTATGTGGCATTTCGGTTTGAAAGATGTCAAAGTACTGCTTGATCACTGGCCTTTTAAAATAATGTTCTGTTTCATAAAAAGAAACGATTCATAGAAAATGTACACTTGAAATAGTCAAAAAGCAATAAAAGAACTTCAAATTCCATCAATGCTATGGACTACAGGGATTAAAACACTTCAAGTACAAAATATATAGAAATTATCAGGGTTCTGTTTGCATGAGTATTCATTTTGTGAATATTCACCATACAAATTTGTATCCACCGTCCCTATCCTTTGGGCTGTTGTTGCCATACATTTTATATCTGCATTCTATTTAGTCAAATGAATTCTATTGCCTTCCACTTAAACAAAAACAAAAACAAAACAACATCAAAAAACCTTTCTTCAGATGAAGCACAGGACAGTGCTTAGCAGTGAACAAGAGAGACAGAGTCAGAGTAAGCCATAGCTAATATGTTCGCTTTAAGCAAATATATTTTTAAAAAATTTTAAATGAGAAAAATGGCTTTTTATATTTACCAACATATTTACTATTTCTAGTACTCTCTACTCCTTGTATACATTAATGTTTCATTTTTCTTTTCTCATAAAATATTTAATATTCCTTAGATTGCCAGTCTTTGGGAAACAAATTCTCTCAGCTCATTGTTAGATACAAAAGTATTTATTTTATTTTTTATTTTTGAAGAATATTTTTGCTGGGTATAGAATTCTAGGGTCACAACTATTTTTTCAGTACTTGAAAGATGTTACTCCTTAGTCTTCCAGCTGATATAATTTCATGAACACTCTTCAAATTTTTCTTCAATTCACATTCCTCCTCTGCTCTGGCTACTTAAAAAAAAAAAAATCCCCATTTTTATCAAATTAACTTTGTTATGCTTTGGTGTTTGTCTGTTTATTTTTACCCTAATCTGGGTTCCTTGAGTTCTTAGATCTGGAAGTTTAAAGTTTTCATTAAGTTTAGAAAATTTTCTGCCATGATTTCTTCAAATATTTTTCTGTCCCTCCTTCTAGAACTTTAGCTACATATATATTAGACTATTTCATATTCCTCATAAATCACCGAGGCTCTGTCTTTCATTTTGGACTGATTTTATTACAATGCCCTCAAGTTCACTGACTTTGTCTTTTGCAGTGTCTATTTTATTAATATCCAGTGACATTTAAATTCAGAAATTATATTTTCATAACCAGAAGTTCCTTCAATTCCAATACCTTCCTTTGCTCTACCAGGTACATATTTTTCTTAAAAATATTTATAATAACTGATTAACTTTCTTGCTGGTAGTTCCACCAAATCTATCAGTTATAAGTCTATTTTTATTGACTATTTTTTTCTCCTGGTTCTGCATCAAATTTTCCTGCTCCTTGGCACATATCTTATTTTTTAATTGGATGATGGGTATTATAAATATTACATTGCTGAAGGTCTGGATATTGTTTTCTTCCTCTGAAACATTTTTGTTGTTGCTGTTGAAAGGAAGGGGAGACAACTAAATTACTTGAATATCAGTTTGATCACAGTTTATTTCACTTTGTCTAGATTGTATCTGGCATAGCCTTCCCTCCAAAGATAGGTCAGCCCTGCTTATAAGAAATTATCCACTCTATAGTCTCCACTAAATGCTCTGGTTGATCATGACTTCACGCCATTCTGACTGGCTAAAACTCTAGTATCTCCCCATTCTGTGCAAGCTCTCACAATTGTTCAATTTAAAATGCCCTTTCAAAGCTGTGTCTTGCCACGTGGAGTTCTGTACTACCTATGCACGGCCTGGTTAAAGGATCGTCAACCTTGTCTATTTATGCAAAGAACCAACTCTTGGTTTCACTGATCTTTTGTATTTTTTTTTTTTTTTACTCTTTGTCATTTATTTCTTCTCTGATATTTATTATTTCCTTCCTTCCACTCACATCAGGCTTTGTTTGTCATTCTTTTTCAAGTTCCTTTAAGTGTATAATTAGATTGTTTGAGAATTTTGTTCTTCCTTGAGATAGGTCTGTAAAGCTATGAATTTTCCTCTTAGGACTGCTTTCACTCTGTCTCATAAATTCTGGGTTGTTGTATTCTCAGGGAATAAACCAAAATGATAAAACCTACAAAGGCACTCACTTTATCTGATTAAAGGGATAGTGATTATTTTGTGTACTGAAGGTTGACATTTAAAGGATTTATTCAGAAAGCAGCCAGAAACTTTCAAGATAATTAATTTGCTTGCTACTAGCAATAGTTGGTTTCATAGATTTAAACAATATTCTAATCTTCATGATAATAAAGTAAATAATTTAAATGTGAGTTCTAAGAGGCAATAAAAACTTTTAAGTAAAAGTTTTTGTTTCAGTTATTCAAGAGGAAAAATATACAAGCCTGATACACTCTTATTTGTATATTTCATATTCAAGAAGGTAATTTCTACATAAATTGTGAAGCTTCATTTAATTTGACAAAAAAAGCTGTACAAAAGTATCCAGACATGTAATATGAAAAATAGAGACATTTATTGAAGAAGATATAAGATACAAGAAACATTGTACAAAGGACAATGATGCCTCAGTCCCCTTCACAGTAGGTACCTAGGGACCTCACAGAGTTCTCCCAATCGCCATCAGCTGCCCTGTCATATTTCCCTGAATCATATTTCCCAGACCACTGATGGTCTGAAATCTCTTCCCTTTCAAAGGTGATTTTAGTTTTGGAAAAAGCCAGAAGTCACAGGGTGCCAATTCTGGGTGGTGGTAGGGCTGAGTCACCTGGATGATTTGCTGTTTCACCAAAAAACTCTGCACCAGATGTGATTCATGAACAGGCACATTGTTGTGATGAAGGTACCAATCACTAGTTACCCATAGCCGCAGCCTTCTGAGTCATCCAAATAGTTTCTGCAGGGGATAATTTAAGCTCATGCAAAATTTGGTGCAGATTCATTGCTCTACTCACTCAGTTATTTTGAATGTGACAGCCACACAGTACACATGCTCACTCAAAAGCGTCTATCACCCCACTCACTAGTATAGTAAAGTCATCATTGTTCACACATGTGCATTCCGGTCCACTCTCCTTGGCTGTCAGGTTATGTCAATGTCGTGCAAACTGTTCTCACTATATTAATAATGGCTGGACTTCACACAGACCTCATATAAGTCATCTCTTCATAAATCAATAATTACATTAATTCACAATAAATCAATATATTTATTATAAAAATACTCTATGAAAAATTGTTTATGTGATGGTGCATATATAGAATACATATGCACAAAGTTATATGTATATACAGGCAACAAGCATTCATTCTAGTACTATCTTGTGCCCAAAAGACAGCACCATGCATTAAGTTTAGAGTATAAAATACAACTAATTTTCAATTAAATAATAAAAGTAAAAAAAGTTTCTAAAATATGTCCAGATAAAAACAGTATTATTTATAATTGAAAATAGAAGCAAAGACTAGAAAAAGGAAACATCTATCTTACAGCAAATAATGTATTCAGTAAGGAGAAGAGAAAGAGTTAATTTCCCAGTGAAAAAGATGCTCTGGGTAGAATGAAAATGACTGAAGTATCAAATAATAAATTAGAAAGTGGTTTATTTGATAACATAGGCTAACTCTTAATGAAAATCTACTACACTACCTGAGTACATTGATATGAAAATGATGAGTAAATTATTTCTCAAGTATGATATGTCTAGGAAATAGATCAGTGAAACCACAGCATACAAACAGAAAAATTCACATATAGAAGCAAAAAAAAAAAAAAAATCACAGTTTACATTGTATTCACATTTAAAATCAAACATCGTTTTTTCACATTCTGAAAATCCCCACCTCCCCAAATATGGAAAGAAAAACAAGCCATGGCTTTAATATAATATTTTTTCTAACCTAAAACAGCTGCAAAAAACAAATCTTGCTGGAGATAAGCTTGGTTATAAATATCAACATTCCCTTTAAATAAGGGAGTCCAGTTTTCATACCATCTGCCTCCTTCTAAAAGGGAAGAAAACATAAAAATCATAAACCAGAACATTATTTCAAATAAGACTTTTAAAAATGAATGTAGTAAAAACGCTATGAGTGCCTCAAGCCTTTGCTTTTCAACTTGCCCTGTTTAGCTCAAATCGAAAAATGGGATTTTGTGAAAGTAAACAACTCTTATTCCATGAAAAACCTGCCTGAAATGATTAACAAAGAACAAAAAGAATGTTGTTTTCCAAGTTCTTCACATTACTGGCCTTACAATATTCAATTAAACAATTTCTCCTTCATGTGTCATACACATCACTGTATATTTTTTAACTATATCAGACACTTTTGCTACCTTACCTTTTCCAAGACATTTTTAGAGCCTGTTCAAAGACTTTCATATTATTTAAGTACAAAAATTTAGTTATTAACAGAACTAGGCTCTTTTATTTATATAGATTGTATCCTCTGCAAAAATCGTTCCTATGCCTCACTCAGCAAAGTGATTTTTTAATACTCCAGTTTGGATTTTATCTTAGAATCATCTTTCCTCTTTTGCCCTTAAATATTTTTCATTCTTTGTCAATGACTTGTGATTGAACATTTTAATTTTTTTACTGTATCACATCATTATAACTTCAATAATTATGTCCATTATCTGTATCCATTTTTTAACTCCTAAAAGCACACACACACACACACACACACACACACAAGATTAATGCAAGAGGGTTTACCAAGTAGAGTGGTTCAGAAAAATACACTAGATACACCTACAAAAATGAATATCCAGTATGGTAATACTTACATAGCTTAGGGAAAGTAGAAGAAATTTAAGACAGAAAAATGACACACTCTTTTAAAAATATATGTACATATTTAATCCATTCCCTCAATTACAGAGGCAGGACTCTGAAAAGCTACTGAAACCAAAGGGCCTAGGGAGTCCTAGTATGTTTCATCTTCCTCCTCATTTTCATTCTCCCCCTTCCTTTTTCTCACACACAAAGACACAGCTAAATATTGCAAACAAAAAGAACCAAATTAAATCTTCAATCATGAGCATTTGCAGTTGTTTTAAAGGGCTAAGACTATACTTAAATGTGTCCTTCATAAGAAAAATATGTCCTAAGATGTTTTTTAATTCATTTTCACTCTGTTTTAACTATGGACCCCCCAGGCCTGTAATTATTTTTTTAAAAGTTCTATTACAAATAATAAATGGCATTAAATTGCTTTCTTGGAATGCTGTATCTTCAGTGTGTAAGGAGGAGGAAAGGAGATTTCTTCAAAGTAATGGCCAATAATATTTAATCTCAAATTAATTATTTACCATAAATAACCATTTTAAGTAATCAATATTTCATTTTTTTCATGATCTTACACAGGCACTACAAAATGAACAATAAGATTACCAATGTTACAAGAGAAACTTTTATTTTAGACCTGTCAACTATTACTTTAAAAGTAAAAAGCTTTATTCGTATTAAATTTAATCTACTGCTATTTTCTGACTTCCCCCCACTAGAATGTAGTAACACAAGAGCAGGCATCTTTGTTTTCTTCACTGAAGAATTGAAACAAACAGGGTGGGCAGATCGTGCACACTCAGGACACATTTTTTAAGCAAACATTCTCCACGTTATGTTAACTTAAAATATCCATGTTATGCTAATTATGTAAATGTAAATAAAAATAATCCAAGTTTTAAGTTATGACCATAAGTTATCCTTTATAAGAATATGAGCCTGATAAAAGGTGGGTTAACTGTTCCCTACTTTAACTTGTTTCCTTTCTGGTTCTGTCCCTTTTTATTTGTTATTAAATTTATGGGGATGACATTGATCAATGAGATTATACAGGTTTCAAGTGTACATTTCTATGATGCATAATTTGTATATTGCATCGTGTGTCCTGCACTCAGTCAAATGAACTTCTATCATCATATGTTTAACCCCCTCTACTTTTCACTAACCCCACCCCTGCCTTCTAATAACCCCATATTGTCTGGGCCTATGAGTTTTTGTTTTTCTTGTTTATTCATTTCTTGCTTTCACTTTTCTTTCTAACATATGAGTAAAATTATATGGTTCTTAACCTTTTCTGGCTGATTTATTTAGCTTAGCACGATACTCTCAATATCTACCTATGTTGTCGCAAATGGCAGCGTTTCATTTTTTTCTTATGACTGAGTAGTATTCCATTGTATATATGTAGCACATCTTCTTTATCCAATCACCTATCAAAGGACATGTTACCATTGTTTCCATGTCTTGGCCACTGTGAATAATGCTGCAAAGAATATAGGGGTGCATACATATTTGCAAATAAATGCTTCCAAATTTTGGGGGTAGATACCAAGAAGAGGGTTTGCTGGGTAATACACTAACTCTATTCTTAATTTTTTTAGGAACCTCCGTAGTGTTTTCATAGTGGCTGTACCAGTTTACATTCCTACCAGCAGTGAATGGGGGTTCCTTTCTTCCCACAACCTCTCCCAACACTTGTTATTACTGGTCTTGTTGATCATCACCATTCTAACAGGTGTGAGGTAGTATCTCACTGTAGTTTTAATTTGTATTTCCTTAATAGCTAGTGAAGTTGAACATCTTTTCATATATCTGTTGGCCATTTGTATGTCTTCTTGGGAGAAGTCTCAGATCCTCTGCCCATTTTTTAACTGGATTGTTTGTTTGGTGTTGAGTTGTATAAGTTTTTGACATATTTTGGATATTAACTCCTTGTTGGAGCTGTTGTTTGAAAATATCTCCTCCGATTCAGTTGGTTGCCTTTCTGTTTTTATGGGAATTTCTTTTGCTGTGCAGAAGCTTTTCAGTTTTATATAACCCCATTCATTTATTTTTGCCTTTACCTGCTTTGCCTTTAGGATCAAATTCATAAACTCTTCTCTGAAACAAAGGTTCATAATTTTAATACCTATGTTTTCTACTATGTAATTTACTGTTTCAAATTTGATATTTAGGTCTTTGATTCTTTTTACTTTTTGTATATGGGGACAAACTGTAGACCAGTTTCATTCTTTTACATGTGGCTTTCTGATTTTCCCGGCACCATTTATTGAAGAGGCTTTTTTTCCTCCATTGTTATGTTTTTGGCTCCTTTGTCAATAATATTTTTTCTATTTACATGTGGATTTATTTCTGGGCTCACAATTCTGGCCCATTCGTCTGTGTGTCTTTTTTTCCTCTGTCAATATGAAGCTGTTTTGATTATCATCACTTTGTAGTATAATTTCAAGTCAGGTACCGTGATACCTCAAATTTCATTCTTTTTTCTCAGGACTGTTTTGGCTAAATGGGGTCTTTTGTGGTTCCATATAAATCTGATGACTTTTTGTTCTCTTTCTTTAAAAAATGATATTGGGATTTTGATGGGGATTGCATTAAATCCATATATTGCTTCAGGTAACATGCACATTTTAACTGTTGATTCTTCCAATTCATGAACACATGGAATATCTGTCCATTTCACTGTATCTCTTTAAATATTTTTTAATTTAATCTTTATTATACTTTTCCCCATTACCAGTTAGTCCCCTTGTACCCCCACCCTCCTGTAATCATCACACTGCTGTCCATGTCCATGAGCCCCTTTTCCTTTTCCCCCAATCCCTCCATCCCCTAATCTCCCCTGCTGCCCGACTAGCTGCCATCTGTTCTCCATCTCTGAGTCAATCTCTTTTTAGCAATGCTTTGTAGTTTTCAGCATATAGGTCCTTCACATCTTTGTTAAGTTTATTCCCAGGTATTTTATTCCTTTTGTTGCAATTGCAAAATAAATTGTTTTTCTCATTTCTTTTTCTGAAATTTCATTGTTAATATATAAGACTGTGGTGGATTTTTGCACATTGATTTTGTATCCTGCAACTTGTTTATTTTTCTAATATTGAACAGGTTTTTTTTGTGTGTGAATTCTTTAGAGTTTTCTATACAGAGATTCTTGTCATCTGCAAAATGTAACACTTTTACTTCTTCATTCTCAGTTTGGATGCCTTTTAGTTTTTTTTTTCTCTTGCCTGATGGCTCTAGCTAGGACTTCCAGTACTATATTTTTAAAAAATGTGATAAGAGTGGACATCCTTGTCCTGTTCCTGATGTTAGAGGTCAAACTTTCAGTTAACTGTCACTTATTAGTTGATCCAGCTAAGCTCTTTTCCATTTTTAAATGAGTATGGTAATAATTTAAAGGTTAAATTAAGTAGTTAATTCATATAAACTACTTAACATGGTGTTTCCCAAATAGTAAATGCTCTTTTTTTAGTATTATTACATCAGGCTGGCTTAATCAATTACTTTTGAAGCAACACTTAGTCCAAATTGTTTTTAAACAAAAATAAACTGAAGTTGATGACCTCACATTCATTAAAGAAGTTAATGAACTCCCTTATACTTAAGGTTCTTAGATATAAAAACAGTCTTTAAGATATTAAAATAACTTAATTACATATAAAACGTACACTTTCTGCTATTGTTTGGTCCTCTAACCCTCTAATCATCTATCATCAGCTAAGTGACTGAATAAAAGTATCTTTGGATAACTTGTAAGATGCCAAATTACATAGTTGTCTTCCTGTCAATAAGTGTTGGAATATATACATGTACAAATCCATAATGAGTACTCACAAGTATTTACCTTCAAAAATGGAAGGCTTCTGGAACAACAACGAAACAAAAGCTCAAGCACCAGTCCTCATTTTTAAATTTGACAATTGAATCTTTGTCAGATGTCCTGAATTATCCCCCAGTCTAAGAAAAGATTCCTGTTAGGTCAACACTTCCACCAATTCTGTGCTATTGTCTCCCCAGGAGTTGTAAGCTCTTGACACTATTTCAACTAATCTACACGTCACCATTTCTTATATACACACCACAGGCCAGGGCAGGTCAGCACAGTTCCTACTAGAGCAGCAGGAGTTTGACTTCAGACCAAACTGGTTCTTTTGAGACCTCAAATTTTTAATTTGCAATAATTTAAAATCCCAAATGTTTAAAATAACCTTGGGCCTAACACATAATGGAAAACAAGAAACACAATTTTAAAATATCATGCTAAGTGAAATAAGCCAGGAAGTGAAAGACAAATACCGTATGATCTCACCTTTAACAGGAACCTAACCAACAAAACAAACAAACAAGCAAAATATAACCAAAGATACTGGAGTTGAGAACAGACTGATAGTCACCAGAGGGGAGAGGGAGGGAAGATCAGGGGAAAAGGGGAAGGGTTTACAGGAACAAGTATAAAGGACACATGAATAAAAACTAGGGGGGGTGGAAATGGGAGGGAGGTGGGGAGGGCTGGGGCGGTGGGCTGGGATGGGAGTAGAAGACAAAAAAACTGTACAAGAATAACTATTAAAATAAAATTATAAAACAAAAAAATAAAAAAATTTAAAAAGAACAACACATAAATAAATTTACTTAAAAAAATAAAAAATAAAATATCCTTTAAATTACACTGCATTCCTAACAATGTCTTTCAAAACCTTTATG
Source organism: Anoura caudifer (assembly GCA_004027475.1). NCBI lineage: Eukaryota > Metazoa > Chordata > Mammalia > Chiroptera > Phyllostomidae > Anoura > Anoura caudifer. The sequence continues at coordinate 27,762 of PVKU01005950.1, forward strand.
AAAAATATTGTAAATATTCCAATGACTTTTCTATTTTTGAAAAATAAACATGACTGTAACATTATAGTACTTTATTCAAAAACTTACCATGAAAATGATTTTATGAAAGCTCTGAGTAGCTATTTCACTAATTTTAAGAAATTATCCTTTGTTAGGAAATAATTAGGTCTTCCTTATCACATTAACCCAAATTTGGGGGCAGGGATTACATTATATGTGGTGAGTCTCTCTAATGGAAACAACATATACAACATTTTTCTAAGTGTATATTTTTAAATTATTGCTGCACTCTAAACAATTTAACGGGAAAAAAGCCAAATGAGCTTCCCAATGCAATTTTTATAGTAAAATGTGTAATCTAATTTGTTATAAGCACATAAACTACCCAGCAACCTCCCTGCTCCAAGTCAGCAGTTACTCCAACTTGCAGGGCTCTGCTCAAGTCCTCAGCCCTCCTCCATTTCAGTCTGGTCTAGCAAGTCACAAAGGGAACGGAAGTCATTATGTAAGAATCACTGACATTGCAATCTTGTTCTACCTCCCCGCACATACCAACACACATGTGCACACACACCAAACGCAACAAATCCACACGCACATGCTCAGCCACACTGTCCGTGTCAGTACCTCTAGTTTGATTTCAGTGCCCTGTCTCCTGCTAAGGCATCTCCTCTGGCCTGAAGCCCATCTGTCCATATACCTTCCCTACCTTGTGTTCCCCTCCTTATCTCCTAGACCTTTGCCCTTCTTCTGGGGGGGGGGGGGGGCTCACCAGCCTCACTGCATTAGCATGATAATTGGTGTTACCGTGTCTAGTCTCCGTGCCCTCAAATCCATCCCCCCAACTGCTTGCAGATAATTTCTCACAAATAAAATTTCATCAAGAAATATCCCTGATGTATACAATTTAATATTCCTCTACATCCTTTAGGATACAGTTCTAATTCCACAGTTTGGTATAATCTAACTCCTTTCCCCCCCAGTCTCTTCACCTTCTTCAACTCCCACACACATTGTGCCCCAGCTACTTTGAATCACACACAGTTCCCTGAAATAAAACTTTTTAACAACTTACTGACTGCCCATGCTTTTCCTTTCTCTGAAAACCATTTCAAATATTTTTTTACCTGGATTATCTTATACTGCTTTAAAACAGCAGAAAAGGTATCAGTCAGTCATTCTACTTATGTATCTTCTAATTTTCCTTTCCCCCTCGAGTAGAAAGTAATATTGCAGTTCCCGATCCCCCATTTGAAATTAAGCAATTTGCTTTGACCAATGAAAGTTGCAATGCCAGCACTTAATCAGCCTTCCCCCTCCCACTGCTGCAGTGGTAACAGAAGTACGTCCAGATGCAGCCTCAGGTGGCACGGGTCACTCTCCTACCCAGCCCATTCTGGACATGTGGCTTGTGTGAGACACACATATGGGACACGGAGATTTGGGCTTGTTTGTTCCTAGAGCACAACCTAGGCTCTGCTGACCGATACAAAGGGTCGCCTTTTTTAGGAAGCGTTGCAGAGGCCCAGCACAGTCTGATGCAAATGCGGCTTCCGCGAGTGATGATAGCACTCTGCTCATATACTCTTATCACAGCACAACGCTGCAGTTCGGTGGCTGCCTAACTGTCCATCTCCCTTCCAACTGCGTTTCTGAGGGAAGGAGCTGGTACTTCATCCCTGTATCCTCATCACTTAGCATAGTGGCTAGCTCACAGCAAGTGCTTAATTAACTGTTCATTCATTCCTTCATTCATTCATTCATCCATTCACTCAGCAAGGGCCAGGAACTACTCTAGTTGCTAAAGACAGTAAAACCAGAGCAAACAAAAAGCCCTGCTTGCACATATAGGAACTAATATCCTTGTGAACAATGGCAATACACAAGACAAATAAGTATAACAAATGCAGTTTATAAGAGTGATAAATGTTAAGTAGAAAATATAGAACCAGGATACCAGATGAGACCTCTTTTTAGAAGGTGACCTTTATAATAAAACTTTCAAATTGAAGTACATAAATTGTCCATGCAAATATCCAAGAACAGCAACTCGGTAGAGAGAATACTGCAAAAACTGAGATGGGAACATGCTCGTATGCTTGAGGAACAACAGCAGAGCCAGTACAGACTCGCGAATGGGTGCCTAGAGATGAGACTGGAGAGGTCACAGGGGCCAGGTCTTACATATAGGCCCGTTTAAGAGTTTTGTCTTTTATCTTCAGTAAATGGGGAACCACTGAAGAATTCTGAGGAGAGTGAGGGACGGAAGGGGACAGAAGATAAGATCAGACATATAATGGAGGCCCATACTCTTTCATATTATATTTCCTCTCCCTACAATACATGTACCAATTCGTCAAGAAAGGTTAAACATAATGTTGAATAACTGATATTTATGAAGATCTTAATCTCTTTATTAGTTACTATGTAGGGACACTGATTATAACCAATACATGTTTATCAAAATATAGAAATGTACCAAAGGATCATGGTATATCAAACATCAAGAGAGATCAAATAATTAATGCAGCAATGAATCCTAATATACAATTAGCAATACTGAACAATTTAACAAATAAATCAGATAAAGATTTATACCTCTGTAGCTATTGTCTCATATACTTGCATTTGTCAAAATACCAAAAATTAATACAAGCACAATCATTTTCACCTTGTTACACTGTTTTCCATAAGAAAGAACAACATTCTGAACCCAAGTTCATTGCCAGAAGCAAATAAACCAAAACAAGAAATACAAACTGAAAGAAAACAAACCACAAGTCAAAAACCCTTTTGCCAAATGTTAAATCAAATAAACACACCTTGCACTGTGTCCTTGCCGCTGCCAGGTCTGAACCGTGGAGAGCTGCCAAGTGGAACGCTGCCAAGGGGTGTTTCCAAAGGCAGGATTTTACCGAGGAAGCTGCGCTCCTGGAATATGCATTCCTGGCATATTCCATTCCAGATACCAATAATAATATTCTTAGTTGTTTTTCCTTACTGGAATTCAAAATTTAACGTAAATAGTCAATGGATAATCTGCACCTCCCTAATTGTCCACAAAGTAAAATCACTGTGGTAGCACTTTCCGAAAGGTATTTTTAGGTTTGCTAATTCTGTTTTATGTTCAAATGAATTAAGTTCCAGGACCAAACATACTTGGAAAATGTCGCATACTATGCCGCTGTTTTCACAAGACACACTTTCATAAAAAGGTTTTAAGAAGCTCCATAATAGAAAACTCCACTTACATTTACATGACCTAGTGTGTCCCAAATTTATATATATGAACACCCCTTTTCCACTGTAATAAATACCTATGTTATTTTTTCATATTACACTTTAAGAATGGTACATAGTAAATATCTCTCACTAATTAGTGAAAGATGTTTCCACAATATTTTAAAGTTAAATATGAATGTAAAGAGACTGATGCAAATTTATTTTCTATATTGCAACTTGTAGAGTTGACCTATAAAAATAACTATATTTATCCAACCATAAACTTTTCAGTATACGTTAACTTTTAAATTAAATGCTCATTTAAAAAACAATAAGGAAAATAAATAATGTATTATATATTCATTTTTGTTCAATGAATGTTTACTAAATAACTATTATGTGCCAGCCACTGATGTTATCTCGTTTTACACTACCACTGCTCTCATTTAGATAAAAGTATCAAATTTAAATGGTTCCAAAGACTATCTAATAAAATAATACCAACTCAAAACTTAACCCCAAATATTTGAAAGCACAAGTTTTATTCATTCTAATCATACCATTAAAAAAAAACAACTCACAATTCACTGGGTAACTTTAAATAGTGATTATAACCCAGGTCAAGCATCGTAACATGAAAGCATAGTCTTCTTTTAAAAATGCTGCTGTGAAAGAACCAAGTTGAACTACTACTGCACACCACGTACAAAAATTAACTCAAAAAAAAAAAAATCAAAGACCCAGATGCAAAGGCTGAAATTATAAAATGCTCAGAAGCAAATACAGGAGTAAAACTTCATGACCTTAGGTTAGGCAAGCATTACCAAAAGTACAAACAACAAAATTAAAAAAGAGACAAAATGAACTTCATCAAAACAAAAAAACAAAACTTTTCTGTGATCTAATGTACATGATAAAGGAAAAGATGAGTTGCAGAATGGGAGGAAATATTTGCAAATCATGGACCTGATAAGTGCACCCAAAATACATAAAGAACTCTTACAACTCAATAGTAAAAACACAAAGAACTCAATGACAAAAATGGGCAAAGGATCTAAACACACATTTCTTCAAAGAAGAAATACAAATTGCTAAAAAGCACGTGAAAAGACACTCAGTATCATCAGTCATTAGGGAGTAAATCAAACCACCATGAGAAACCAATTCACATCTACCAGGATAGCTGCACCACAGACCGACAAAAAGAAGTGGTTGCTGAGACTGTGGAGAAACTGGAACCCTCATGCATGGCTGGTGGGAAGGTAAAGTGGTACAGCCACTTTAGAAAACAGTTCGGCAGTTCCTCGAAAATGCAAACATGTAATGACCCTGTGACCCAGCAGTTCCACTCCCAGATGTATACTTAAGAAAAATGGAAACATATGTGCATAAAAAGACTTGGGCACAAATGTTCCTAACAGCATTTTTCTTACAGCCAAAAAGTGGAAAAATATCCATGATGAATAGATAAACAAATGCAGTATATCCTTATAATAAAATATTATTCAGCCACAAAAAGGAATAGAATACCGATATACACTACAACACGAATGAAGCTTGAAAACTATGCTAAGTGAAGGACACCAGTCACAAACGTCCACTTAATGCATCACTTCTACAGTTCCCTTTATATGAAACATCCAGCATGGGAAATCTGTAGAGACAGAAAAGAGATCGATGGCTGCTTAAGGCTAAGGGCCGGGCAGAAGAGACAGGGAGCACCTAATAGTGGGTGCAGAGGGTCTTTCTGAGGTGATAAACATATTCTATAATTTTAGAACTCTATAAATATGCTAAAAACCACTGAATTGTACACTTTAAATAAATTTTATGGTTTGAATTGTCTCAATAAGACTGTTATAAAATAACAGTCATAATAATTTGGGTCTACAGTCCTTGTCTAAAATGTTTGGTCCAGAAGTATCCTGGAGGTTTTAGATTATAGAAAAGTAATGTCCCATCTACAATGAAGAGATGATAAATTCCCATCTCAACTGGGAAAACTGAGTTTTCTAATAATGAAGTGACTTTCCCAATCATACACATTTAACATGGAAAAATGGCAGCAATTTTAACTCAAATCTATCTAATCAAAGAGCTCACTCACTTTCCTCTACAAGGAAGAATGTGTTCAGATCAGACAGCAGAGAGATTTTACATCTGTAAAATGAAAAAAAAAGAATCTTTTTATATACATTAAAGAGATCACTGTAAGGATGAAATGAGATCATTCATGAAAATGTCTCAAATATAAAGGTTTATATAAATGTGAGACAATATTATCTGGGAAACTATTTTCACTATATATCTAAATCAAGGTTTAAAATAGGGTATACTTTTAGTCAAGTTAGATACAGGCATTCAAAACAAATATGTTCATTTTCTTAGAAGAATGCTAAGCATTCATTTAAACAATATTTTTATATCTAAGAAAGAAAATTCAAATATATTCAAGTGGTCCATAACTAAACTTCCATCATCTCAAGTTTCCGTAAAGTTTTAATAAGCCACATATAAAGGAGGCATAGTATCTTCGAGCAGCTCTACGTGCCCAGAGCCGGAAAGATTATTTTGACCTTCCAGGTAACTTCTTAGTCTTCTGAAATTTGTAAATGACTTCAGTTTATTTAACAGCCTGCTCACCTAAGTTTCTAGGGTAACTAGGGGATTGTTTCTAAATCCTCCCTCAAGGAAACATTTGTTATAAATAGGACCTGAGTGAGTATAACCCAAGGTAACTTCTACTCTGTGAAAGTATAGCCATAGCATTAAAGAATTTTATTGTTTGCTGTATTTGGAAAATAGTATAAGAACCATTATTCTGAAATATAAATCTAATCATGTTGTTCTACAGTTTAAAAACCTGAAATGGATTCTCATTGTCCACAGGATGAAAATTGCTTTCTATGGCATTTAACAGCCTTCTCAGTCTGGTTCAGCAGGTCTTTATTGCCTCAACTCCAGCCACTTTTCTCCAAATTACATTCTAGCCACTGAACTTCTTTCATTTCCCAATCACATGATCCTACATGCAATTTAGTGGTTTTACAAATCTCGTTCTCCTTGTCTCAAGAGCTTGAATTCACTGGCATCCTTCAGGACCTCATTTCAATGCCACTTCCTCTTTTTAATCACCTATACCTGCCAAACAAGTCCTTACTGAGTAACTGACTGACTGATATATAACTCACTTATTACCTACTGTACATGTTTATCTGTACAAGCACAGAGTGTTGATGTACAATGGTAGCCATTATTTCTTACAATATTACAGTATTGACTGATTTTTGCCTTTGGAAATAAAATTCTAAAATCTTTACATAAATTTTGTTTCATTTAAGGTAAAGATGGAAAATGGATTATTAAATTAAAGAATAATAGATTCCTATTTTTAACTCCAGTCCATATAAGACCAAAGAGATGCTGGAGTAAGCCAAACACTGAAGAGCAATAACTGAGTAACTTTGGCTCCTTTGAATTAAAAACTTCAGTGTTACACACAAAAATTTAGAGGTCAGGTCATGAGATGCCAAATTCTTCTGAAAAGGGCCAAATCATAAATATCTTAGGCTTTCTGGTCAAAAAGCAAAATCAAGACATAACTGTGTCACTGTGATTTGTGTGCCCTGAGAAGCAATGCAAAGCATGAGAGCACCAAAACTGCTTTTTTGTTGCAATCCTCAACACAGCTGTTTTAGTTCCAATGTAGCCACAGACACGTATGTAAACAAATGATTGCAGATGTGTTGCAATAAAACTTTATTTAGAAGCAATAAAATTTGAATTTCATACAATTTTCACATCGCAAAATACTATTTTAATTTTTTCAGCTATTTAAAAATGTATAAACTATCTTTAGTGGGTCACGCAAAAACAAGGCAGTGAGCGAGATTTGAGTGGGCCATAGGTCACAATTTGCCAATCAATGGTTTAGGTATATTTTTAAATCTACTTTTACTCTTGAATTACTAGAGTAAATTCTTGAATTGAATTTATCTTTGGCATAAATAAATCAGAAGATCACAAAAGTTTACTTAAATCTAGAGTACTGTTATTGAATTTTTACATTATACATCTTCTCTTGCAAGCAGTTTATTACATTTGCAGTCAGATCTTAACTAGATTTAACATATTGCTTAGAGCTACCTCTATAAGAACATAGGACTCTAGGATGTACCATTAATTTTATATTTCTATAAATCATGGCTCTTGTGTTTATATCATATCATCTTTTAATCAATAGTTGTATGTCTTACTGGTGTTTTTTTCCCCCCAAAAGCAAAACAGGATGTAGTTTAGTCCCTTCTAATCTTAGGAGTCATTTTCTATTGCTGTCACGTCAGAAATACAAACTGCATGAAAAAAAATTTAAGCTCTAAAAATGTTGCTGTTTTCTTCTTGTATTTAATTCTACAAAAAAGAAGTCTGAGGCCAGCCTAATTTTTGTTTCTTGATAGTGATGTGCCATTTTTTTCTCTTTGTAGGTTTTTAAAGAATATTTTTATCATAATTTGAAAATTTTTTGATATTGGGTCTCTTTGGGCTATTACATCTTATTATATAAGTCCTTTCTGTGCTCATAAGTGTTCTCAGCTCAGAAAGTTTTATTTCATGTTACCTCTTTATTATTTTTTTCAAATGCTATTTTCTTCTTAAGGACAATTATGTATACTACAGTCTCTTCCACAGAAACCCCAAATATTCATATAGTGAACTTCATTCTTTTTCCTCCATGTATCATCTGTTCAACAATTCAATATTTTAGCTACAAGAACTTTTCAAGTCTATTCTCCACACCGATTAAATCTTCTACAGTGATACCAATTCTGTTTACAACATCACGTGTGGATTTATAATATATCATGATATGCAGAATCATGCCTCTCCCCCCAAAACGTCGAAGTCCTAATTCCCAGAACCTGTGAATAGTAACCTCATTCGGCAAAAGGGACTTTGCAAAAGTGATTAAATGAAAAACCTTAAAATAGAGAGATTATCCTGGTTTACCCAGGTGGGTCTTTAAAGGTAGGTAACTTTTCCTACCTGTAGTCAGAAGAGGATTTGTCTGCAGAAGAAGAATCAGAGAAATGCAATGTTGGTGGCTTTTAAGATGGAGGGTGTGGACCATGAACCAAGGAATATGGGCAGCCTGCAGAGCTGTAAAAGTCAAGGTCACAGATGGCATCCCAGAACCTCCAGAACCCAGAACCCAGTGCTGCTGATACCATGTTTTTTTGTCCCGGCAAGACCTATGTTAGACTTCTGAAGTACAGAACTATACGATGATGAGTCTGTGTTGTTTTAAGTCACTAAACTTCTGGTCGTTTGTTACAGCTGGAATACAAAACTAATCCAGTTCTCATATTTTTATTTTTTGTCATCTTTTTGTCCTACCTTACTATCGTCCTAGTCACTTAATCACTATCTGTTCTTTTTACATACAGTTCTCCTATCCACATGTTAGATGTCCAAGAATTTTCTTAAACGTTCTTCTTAGCTTAAACATCTTAGATTTTCACGGGTATGTCTCTGAGTCTTCTACTGATTTCATTTCCCTTGGTTTTATAGGATTTATTATCCAGAACATTTTGGCATTGAAAGGCACTATATAGATCATTTCTATGTAGTCTAGTGTTTACAAAATGTGCATATGAATGGGAGGTGCATGTTGAGGAGAGAAGAGACAGAATGGACCTCTAGGAAACAGACAAAAATAGAATCAGAAATTGCAACAGAAAACTGTACTTGAACAACAATTAAAATAAAATTTAAAAAAAATCTAAAAACAAAAAAAAAAAAAAGAAATTGGGAGGTTCTTTTTAAAATTATAACTTCCCATCTAGAAGAAATGATTTACCCTGCCCAGAGAGGATCACTGTGAATAACGAGGATAAATTGTAACCTGCAAGCATATTCTTGAGAAAAAAATGGTAGCAAGTCACAAATCAACTGTTTTTATGAACAACGAAAGAACTCGATGCCTGGAAACATTATAAAACCCAACAAATGATATGTCTATGCTGGAGCCAAGTCTAAAACTTTCGGTCCAGGGTATCTTCTACCTGGTGTAGGTAATAAACTGAAATACACAGTAAGGATTTTGCCGCAAGTATCCATACAATTTATTATTTTCCATAATGTGATACATAAATATTTTTAATATTCAAAGTATGTAAAAAATGTTCTTTGGATTAAGCCATCTTCCTTCTGTCTTTGCTTAAATTTTAAGTTGTTCAATTTAAATGGTCTATTATTTTTGCAACTATGTCACTACATAATACTACCATAGAAGAACTAAACTGTTTTACTCCTGCTGTTACTCTCCACGTTCAGTGGCTTGAAAACCATGAAAATGACAAGATCCTCTCATTTATGGCACCTTCTGATTCACCTTCTGATTCAAGAAAACAGTGCTTGCTAAACCTTGCAGTGCGGAGTATTACCTTTCTACTGTTGTTAACATTTCAAAAGAGGTAAGCTAAGAAATAAACTTTTCTTTTTCCCCAAAACATACATCTTTCTCACTCTATCGTTGCAGAGACTTCACATTTTTACCCTCTAAGTAAGGATAAATGTAGTAATATGTATTGTATAAAAAGATTTGACTCCAAGACTTTCTGATTCTTATTTGTCGAGAAAGAAATGTCTTGAGAATATCAAATATGATAAAATATGTATCACTGTTTTTCATTAATATCATTTTAGTCATTCTGAAAGAATACCAAAAAATAACTATATTCTAAGCCGAATTTTCATTAAGACCTTCACACTTAGAGCCAAATCTACTGATATCAAAAACATGGATACCTAGGAACAAAGACGAGGGAGGAAGATTAGCCTCGTGTTTCTACATAAATGAACTTCCTCTGGAACTGTGGTCCTCAATGAAGATGTTTTTGACCTTGAGGTAGGAGAAGGGTATTCTTTGAGCTGGTAGAACTCTACGTTATACGATATTTAGCACCCTAAACTGTAGAGTCCCTAAACCAGTAGAGTTTTTTAAAGACACTGTAATAATTTTAAATCACCTCCACATATTTCAAATGGCCCAGAGGTATCACCCTAGTTAATCTCTAGAGTACTAGATTAACGTCCTGGTTTCTCATTCCTTATTCACAGCTGCACAGTAAGAGAGATGATCTGACAGACAGAAAAAAAATCCATCGGTCCATATTGTTCCAATGAGTAGAGGTACTCTATCATAAACTTGTGAACGCTAAAGCCCTATTTTACTCTATCTCTGTCCTGGACCATGCAGAGCAGTAACTCTGAAGTAAAATCTAGGTTCTGAGAAAGGGAGTGGAAATAGTAGGGGATAGGAGGTACTAGTACTCATTTATGGTCTCCAATCAGCTCCTTAGAACAAAACTGATAATGCAAACTTCACTTGTCTATTGACAAACCCAAGAGAAAGAATGAGCTATTATTTGCTAATCCCCTAAAACCTGTCATTCTCTAATCTATTTGTCCTTATTTCCAGTTCTGTATCAGAAATGAAGTGAGTAAAGAAAGGGATAGTTAAATACTTGTTAAAAACAAGACAACAGGCCCAAAATGGAGTTGCTTATGTTCAGCCCCACATCGCCAACCCAAGAATTCTTTATAATTTCAGCTCTTCCAGGACAGAAATCTTAAACCAGTCTATCAGGAATCACCTGATCAGCACTAACTAGTTAGGTAATCTGCCTGATAGGCCCCTGCCATCTGCCTCCCCCACCCCCAAAGGAAAGTAACCTCACAATAATCAATCCCCCCTTTTGTTTTGCCAGTATTAATTCCTCATTCCCACTCCCTTCTGCCTAAAAGTCTAGTTTCTTTCTATCTGCTAGACTGAATGCTGTCCATTTCAAATCAATTTTTGCTCAAATAAACTCTCAAACATTTTAATATCTGTCTTTCAACATACTAAACAGTTTGAATAAAATTGTAAGTGGTAAAGAAACAACAGGTGCTCCTATATACTGTTGTGTTTATTACAAAAGCCATATACTTTTTCCTCATTGTTTTCCATATCTGACGACAATATCCACTACTGATGCCCACTTTTATTGATAAAGCTAGATAAAGGAACTTGGGGGAAAAAAACCCTCTATTTATAGCCTTCTATTTTAATATAGAAATCAGGAAAACAGTCACAGTGTAACCAACCACAGTATTTTTTAGCCACAGGAAATTAAAGTGTTATAAAAGATTATTCATTTAAGTTGAAGAAAAGAGTTTTAGGAGTCAGGTAATTATAGTCGAGTGGCATCTTTTCTTTGCCCAGATGGACCCTGATCAAAGTACATAAATTTACTTTATGTTTACTTCAAAAATTCAGTTTAATATTTCCCAAAATATTTGATAAATTCTCTTCACTTCCTCAAATACAGAAATATGATTTAAGAGAATGACCAAAGTAATTTGGAATAAAATAGAGCTGACATGGTGTTGAAAGATAGCAACAATTTATGGAGCAATGGTAGTTCCTGTTTGCTAAATGTTTAAAAAAAAGAAAAAGAAAAAGGATTGGGGATTGGCTGAAGACCCTGAACTAAAGTAAAATGCACTCTGGAAGAAAGTATCCAACTCTGCTCCCAGCTATGTAGCTTGGATATAAGTTACCCAGTCTCTCTGTGGGATGAGCAAAGGGAAAGAGTAATTTCCTTTTTACTTAAGAAGTTGATCAAAAACACATGTTCTTAATCTAGCGTCCACTTATGCTTCAAATTTGTCTTTTTCTAAGAGGAGAGTCAATAACTTTTCTTGGCTTCTCAGAGTGGTATATGTTACCAAAAAGATATTCATCATTGGATTACAAGGTAATCTTTCCCAATCCTTTCAAGATATATATAATCTTGAAAAAAATCTAGTGATGTCAGGGGGAAAAAGTGTCATGCATGACATTCCTGGTGCACCTAACCAGAACTAATCAATAATGGAGAGAAGAATGGGTTTCTTCCCCATTTCTAAATAACCCAAAGATAAAAAAGAAATTACAAGGAAGTTGGAAAATATTTTAAGCTGATTGATCTTAATCACGTTATGTTTACAAATTCAGATGCTATAGACAAAAGGAGAGATGAAACTCTAATCAATAACACTTTAATCTGTGTAAATCATTACTTTAAAAATACTTTCACAATCAGTTATCCTCCTTACTTTTTAGGAACAAAGGGTACATAAATATCCCCTTTATAGATAACAGTTATGATGTTTGCCTAAGAACAAACATTCTCTAATCCTGCCAGTTTCCAGATTCCTAGGCCAAGGTTCTTCCCAGTGTTAACAAGCTATAAAAGCTTCCTTCTTGGAGATTTATACAGTACACCTAGCAGAAAGGAAGTAAAAGCAGCCTTTTAGCTCCTTTGTTTTCTCTCTAGAATGTTTATTCTGCTGAATGACAGGGGAACAGCTGACATGAGCAAAGAAGAGATTTAAAATGGTTATTTGTGGTTACCATTTCATAGTTAATTATTTAACACGGGCGAATTAAGCAAAATGGGGATTTATATGCGAGTATCAGCCCTCTTCAAAGTTAGGGTCTGAAAGAGAGATCATACATATATTGTCCAATAATGAATTGCCTGAACTTCCCGAGAAGCTCCTTGAGCTCAAAACAGGCAGCAGCAAGAAAATGAATTCCACATATAAGAATCCAGATCTCCTAGGCCCCTATTCCTAGTTATCTACGTGGACACCCTTGCGGGTTCAGTGATTCATCAAGCACTGGGTAAAAGACTTCCCCATTCCATCCGCCCCTAATAAAACCACCTCACGCTGCCTAAAGCTCTTCTCAGCCAACGTTTTAGTCTGCAGACACTTGTAGATTAAGAAGGGAAGATGGGAAGTGTGGAGAATCATAAAATGGTAGATGAACGGCAGAGAGAGAACTACACAACCCACTGAACTGAAGAATGAAATAAACGGCCACGTATTAACTGACAGCACAAAGGGGCCAATCCCTAGTTGAAGGCCGTGGAAAGGTGGGCGTGGCTAGGTTTCCAGGGCCCAGCGGACTCCGCCCGACACTTTGGCAGAGCCGAAACCACGCGTTCCTTAGCAACCGAGGCAGCTATGCCCACCGCCAGCCCGAATCCAGCACAGGTTATTTCCCACCCCCACCGTGAGCGCCCAGGTCGCTGGAACGGGTCCTTAAGTCATTACCATACCTACTGGGTTTCCCAGGGCCCGGGTTCCTCCTCTTCCAGATCCTCCCTCAGCCCAGCCCGCCCAAGTGCCGTCCCCAGAAGCGGAAAGATCGTCTCCAAAACGCCTTCAATCCCGGATCCCGAGCTTCCTGGCCAGATCCTCCCCCGCCGCCCAGAAATAACCCTCTCCGGACACACACATACACACACTCACACCTCAGCTCAGCCAAAGCAAGGACCGACAAACTTCGTGACCGGCTAGAAGTGTTGCTGTACAGGGTCCTGTCACTTAGAGGCAGGGGCTAGACGAGCCAGCGACACCCCTCCACTCAGAGAGATGGACGGAAAAGAGGCGGTGCTCGACTTAAGGGGGCGGGACCAGCCTTCAGCCTGAGCTCCGATTGGCCAGTCTCTCTCCCGCCTCTAGCTGGTCCTGGACCTGCGTTTTCCCTGTGGTCTTAACATCCTTTGGAATCCTAGGCTGAAATACCTGCCTAAAAATGTAACTGTAAAAATTCAAAACGAGGACTGCAATATGTTTTATAAATATAAAACACAACAATGTGTTATTTTGATTATTGAACTCTTCCCACCCAACAGAGTACCCATTCACAGTCTCCAGGGATCATCCCGGATGTATGAACTGTCTCAGAAAACAATGTTGTTTGCCAATTCAAGCTTTTAACGGAAGATTAATCAACATTGAAAAGGTGATTCCTGAAATACAACCAACAACTAAGGTTTGGAAGTATGTACAGAAATCCAGTTTTCGCATCTACAAAATGGGAAGAAATATCATTAGCTATAATTTGGAAAACATTTGACAATTGAATAATTTAGACTCTTGTAATCCTCACAATACACAGTGAGAGATATTATCTATAACCTATAAATGATGAAAATAAGGCTTAGAGAGTTTGCATTTATTCAATAATTTAACTAATAAAAAAGTGCCTGTAGTCAGTATTTTTATATTTGCAGTAAATTAAAATTATTTAAAAAATTATGCAACTTCCCATTTAATTTTTCTCTTGCACAACTATGTCACTTTCTTCTAGTCCGATAATTTTCAACCAGCGTGCTACAAGAATTTTTAAAACATGCAATACTGACTATTTAGTAAGGGCCACAGACCTCTTTTCCCTTAGATTGTCAAATTAAAAATTACAACAGCCAACATAACAATAGCTGTACAGTGTGAATAAATCAAAACACCTATTATTTTTGTCAGATTGGCAAAAAATAAAATTTTTATGTGCTGCGGAATTTTAGCTATTAGTTTATGTGTGCCATGAGATGAAAAATGTTGAAAACCACTGCTCTAGGCCAGTCTAGCCTAGTTTAAAAATGCCCTTAACTAAAGAGATATGAGCAATTTATACATTCAGTGCAATCCCTATTAAAGTACTCATGACATATTTCATAGATATAGAATAAACACTTCAGAAATTTATATGGAAACATAAATGATCCTGAATAGATGCAGCAATTCTGGGAAAGAAAAACAAAGCAGGAGGGATCACAATACCTGATATCAAATTGTACTACAAGGCCATGGTAATCAAAACAGCCTGATACTGGCATAAAAACAGAAACATAGACCAATGGAACAGAACAGAGAGTCCAGAAATAAACTCAAGCCTCTACAGTCAATTAATATTTGACAAAGGGGAAAGAAGCATAAAATGGAGCAAAAATAGCCTCTTCAATAAATGGTGTTGGGAGATCTGGACAGCTACATGCAAAAAAATGAAACTTAATCACCAACTTAAACCATACACAAAAATAAATTCAAGTGGATAAAAGACTGAAATATAAGTCCTAACACCATAAAAGTCCTAGAGGAAAACATTGGCAGGAAAATCTTGGACATTCCATGCAGGAACATCTTCACAGATATGCCCCCTAAAGCAAGGGACATAAAGGAAAGAATAAACAAATGGGACCTCATCAAATTAAAAAGCTTCTGCATGGCTAAAGGAAACAGCATTAAAATGAAAAGACAGCCAACCATGTGGGAAAACATATTTGCCAATGACACCATAGACAAGGGCTCGATCTCCAAAATATATAAAGAATTCACACGATTCTACTCCAGGAAGACAAAAAACTCAATTAAAAAAAGGGTAAAAGACTTGAATAGACATTTGTCCAAGGAGGACATAGAGAGGGCCCAGAGACACATGAAAAGATGCTCAGCATCACTAGCCATCAGAGAGATGCAAATTAAAACCACTATGAGATACCACCTCACACCCATCAGAATGGCCAACATAAACAAATCAACAAACAAGTGTTGGAGAGGATGCAGAGAAAAGGGAACCCTAGTGCACTGTTGGTGGAAATACAGACTGGAGTAGCCACTGTGGAAAACAGTATGGAACTTCCTCAGAAAACTAAAAATGGAACTGCCTTTTGACCCAGTAATTCCACTGCTGGGATTATACCCTAAGAACCCTGAAACACCAATCCAAAAGAACCTATGCACCCCAATGTTCATAGCAGCACAATTTACAATAGGCAAGTGCTGGAAGCAACCTAAGTGCCCATCAGCAAATGAGTGGATCAAGAAACTATAGTATATTTACACAAGGAATTGTATGCAGCAGGGAGAAAGAAGGAGCTCCTACCCTTTGCAACAGCATGGATGGAACTGGAGACCATTATGCTAAATGAAATAAACCAGGTGGTGAGGGACAAATACCATATGATCTCACCTTTAACTGGAACATAATCAACAAAAGAAAAAAGCAAACAAAATATAACCAGAGTCATTGAAATTAACAACAATCTAACAATAGCCAGAGGGGAGGGGGAGAGGACATTGGAGAGAAGGGTTTTCAGGAACTATTATAAAGGACACATGGACAAAACTAAGGGGGAGGGTGGAAGCAAGGGAGGGAGGTTGGTTTGGAGAGGGGTGGGTTGAGGGGTGGGGAGAAAATACAGGCAACTGTAATTGAACAACAATAAAATAATTTAAAAATAAAATAAAATAGAATAAAATGAAATCAAATGAAATGAAATGAAAGAAAAGAAAAGAAAAGAAAAGAAAAATAGAAAAGAAAGGAGAAATGGGCCCTGGCAGAAGTGGCTTGGTGAATTGACCACCAGCCTATGAATCAAAGGATGGTGGGTTTGATCCCCATTCAGAGCATGTGCCTGGTTTGCAGGCCAGGTTCCCCTTTGTTGGCATGTGAGGTGCAACCACACATTGATATTTCTGTCCCTCTCTCCCTCCCTTCGTCTCTCTATAAATAAATAAATAAATAAATAAATAAATAAATAAATAAAATCTTTAAAAACTATAAAGGAAATATAATACAAAAGAACTGAGAACAACTCTAAATAGACTAACCAGAAGGTTCTCTGAAATCTCCCAGAATATGAGAGCCAGGAATTGAATCCATGATATTAATTTTATTTTCTCTCCTTCTAAATCAGTTGCTGGTCTCCAGTTCCTCTCCCAGAATAAAGGCACAGTTAAATGAGATTGTTTTAATACTCTTAACCAGATTAGGGGGTGAGGGATTAATATAGTGAAACCCTTTCCTGACTATATGAAACCAATACCCAGAATTGTGTATCTTGTCAGATACAGTATCAGGAAGAAAGAAAGAAAAAATAAACCAAAATGCCTTTGGAGAAGTGCTTTGAGATTCAATTCAAAGGTTCACCACACTATAAAATTGTTGGAATAACAGAAACATTTGAATTGCAAATGATTTTATTCTCTTTCCTGCTGAATTTTCAATTCTTCTGAAAGCTTGCTAACTATGAATACCTCTGCACAAAATTTTTTTGATTTGTATGACTCATGATCCCCATTACTTCTTTGATCTCCTAAAATATTTGGCTTTAGACTAAAAAGAAAATGCTATAATCATATATTAATAAGTACGTTATTTAAATAAATACTGTAAGATTAAATAAAAGGAGTGAATTATTTATTTGAATTTTTTCAATTGCATATTTAAATAACTACAGCAAATGCATTTGTTTGAATATTCTCACATATACGAGATGATACGTTTAAATAAATGTATTATAGTCATGTAAATGTGTAATCATTGAAATAAACACAGCTGTATATGCCCCATATGTATATTGCACCAGATGTTTGAAGTGTACATTCAGAATTCTGGAACTCTACACCTTGGTATCTGGTTAATCATCCAGCAGAAAATACCATGCTACATATGTGCAAGAATGCACTTTAAAATTCTGTCCAGAGTGAGGACATAAGGTGAGAACAGTGAATAATGAATCTCCGGAACTGGACTTCTTACTTTGAAAAGATTTTTATGAGAGAACTTATCCTAGCAAGTTGTTCTGCAAATGGTTTATTGATCTACAAAGTGGGCACCAGCTCGCCAGTCATACGAATATGACTATTGCAAAGCAGTCTTTGAGCACTTTTCAAAATAAACAAAAAATAATGTTTCAATTAATTGGTAATACTCTCCACTTTTGGAGAATGAGAATCTCATGTTATCCATGCCTCGATTATTTATTTTTTAACTTATGCTTTTGCTTTAATACTTGGAAATGTATATTTTGAAATTCCCCCATAGACACAAATATATATTAAAAGAAATTATGAAGAACAAAATAACCAAATAAAAAATAAAATATATCTTAAGGACACTGAACAATTTAAAATGAAAACATCCAGATATATGTTATGAATAGCTTATTTCTTTATCACATAGTAAAAGACATGCCATTTTGCTAAATTCATGGTAAATTGAAATATAAACTAGAACCTAATACTTACTTGTGCTAACTTCTTTGACCTACACAATATCAAAATATATTGAAATGTAGGGAAACCAATTTCAATCATTTGCATATATTATGATTCTGCCATAAATATATAAAATTCATTGAATATATTAAAATAAGAAATATAACATCGAATTACTTAATCTTGTTCAGCTGTCTTTTCTCTAGCTAAAAGATAGCGTGGTGTGCTGGCTGCTTACTTGCACTCTGCAGACAATTAGCCCCTCCTGGTCTGCTCATTAGACCTACATGGTGCCAGAAGACCGAGTTCCAGTACAGGTTTGCATCCCGATACCAACAGCAACAGCAATCCCTGCGGTGGCCAGCTCTTATACAGCTAGCTAGTGGCCACACGGGAGCAGGTGGACCCCTTAGGCCAGAAGAGCTGAACACAGGAGCATTTCACTGACCCCAACGACATTGTCCAGTAACAGTCTGCACATATACATGCGCTAGCTGCTAGACACCTGCACTTATTCTCCAGCTGCAGGGCTAGTATCTAAATACCATCTGACCATTTCAGTGCAAGGTCATTTGGAGTGGACCTTGTGTCATGGAATGCAGCTCCTACTCCAAACTAATCCAACAGAAGGTAAAGACCAAGCTCTCCAGCCCCAGGCCATTTTTACAATGAGCTCTTCCTATTCCAAAAGGGCCAGACCAACGTACAATCACCATTTGTGATCTTCTACTTTAGGGAGAAGTATCTTGACTATAAACCTTGGGAGAAAAAGTTCATTACTGTCTAGGTGGTGTACGAAGTCTCCAGCTTGATTTTCATGGGACATATTTTCAGTAGGGGTTCTTAGCTGGTGAACAAGATCCAGACAGAGATCTCAAAAATTGCAATATAAAATAGAAAACCTGAAGAAAATTCATCACATCTGGCATTCCTAGCAGTTTCAGGCTGGCCCTCTATCGATCCTGGACCTTCCTTTGTTGCTGGTCACAGACTATGACTCATTCATTCGCTTGACACATAATAATGAAGCTGAAGATGACAACTAGCTCAGACTTCCCTAGGAGGCTATGTAAACAGATGTGAAGATGTGATGGTACCCATGGGTACCTTACTAGTTTAAGCCTGTGTCTTCTTCAGGGCCTTGTCTCTAGGGCCAGGAATTGGATTTTGACCAAAAAAAAAGAGGTTAAGAGAGACAGAAAGCACTAGTTCTTCCTGCAGAAGCTGAGGTGGAAACTGAAAGGTAGCTTTTTATGTGTGTGTGTTGGGGGGTGGAGTTTGGGGGGATTCTATCTTCCTTCGGACCTACCTCTACTGTACTATTTCTGGCAAGTCTGGTGCCTAGCGACACTCACCTTCCAAGCATGTCACCTTCCCCAATCAGCAACTGTGACCATGAAAGAAACTCCCACACCCAAGGATAACTTGTTATATACGAGGTATTATTTCAGGTAGTCTGTTCTTATGGCCTTCTCAATTTCTTCTGGTAGGAAACAAGTGATATTGTATCATTTCACATAGAGTAAAAGAAGCTTAAAGCAGTATACTTCCAATTCTCCAGCCTTTGTACTATGGTTGTCATGCATGTTATTTCTTATATGTTATGAACTCAACAATACATAGTATTATTCTTCTCTTAACAATTCAATTTTTCTTTAGACAGATTTAAAAATGTTTTAAAATATGCATCCACATATTTATGATTTGCAACATTCTTGATTTTTTTGTGTAGATGCATGTTCTCATCTGGTATTATAATTTTTATTCTGCTTGAAGAACTTTCTTGAACATTTCTTAAGGTGTATACATGCTACACCTTAAGAAAGTGATGAATTCTGCATGATATTCTCTTGCATGAATAAGTCTTTATTTTTGAAAGATATTATTGCTAGATATAGAATTTCAAGTTGGCAATTTCCATTTCGGTATTTGAAAGATGCTACTTACTTTCTTCTGTCTTGCGTTATTTCCAACAAAAAGTCTGCTGTTATTATCTGATGTTTGTTCTGTAAACAATGATTCTTTTTCTTCTCTGCTTCTAAGATTTTCCCTTTATCAGTCACTTTAAGTGATTTTATTGTATATCATGATGTAATTTCCTTCATTTTTTTGTATTTGGAGTTTAAGTTTCTTAGAGCTATGGGTTTATAATTTACATCTAATTTGTAAAAGTTTCAGTCATTATTGCTTCAAATGTTCTCTATCCCCCAATTCTTTTATCTCCTTAAAGGAACCCCCCCAAATACATAAGTCTACTTGACATATTTATATTTTTTCTCTCTTTGTGTAGTTTTGGGTATTTTTTATGGCTCCATTGCTTTCTATTTCAAGTTCGTTTCTATTTTCAGCTGTGAATTGTATCCAGATTTTCATCAGGTACTTTTCTTTATGTTTAGCAGTTCAATTTGACACATTTTCTGTATCATCCACGCCTTTTCTTGATATATTCATTCACTCCTCTGTCTTCTGGGGCATTTGGAGGATAATTATAGTAGCTGTTTTTTACTGTTGTCTACTAATTCTATCACCTATGTCACTTTCTGGGTCCGTAGTTATTGATTGAATTTTTTTTCATTATATGGGTCATATTTTCTTATTTCTTTGCAAACCTGGCAATTTATTTTTTAAACTGAATATCATACATTTTGAACTTTACCTTGTTAGATGATAGGGTATTTTTTGTGTTCCTGAAATATTCTTGAGCTTTGTTCTGGAATGCAGCTGTTACTTAAAAACAATTTAATCCTTTCTAGGCTTGTTTTAAGCTCTGTTAGGCAGGAGCAAAGTAAAAAATCATCTATTAATCTCTCCCCACTACTGATGGAATACACTTGTGTTTGATCTAACCAATGCCCTTAGAGTTATGATGTATTTCCATTCTGATTGGTGGGAACACAAACCATTCCTGATCTTCTGTTAGCCCTGGGAATTGTTTTCTCTGCTTCTACCAGGTAGTTCTTCTCTCAAACTCAGGTTGTTTCCTCACACACATTCAATGATGAATATTCGATTGGAGTTCAATGTAACTTCTGTATCTAAGCTCTCACTCTGCAGTAGTCTTCTCTCTGGTATTCACCCCTGTGAACTGCAGCTAGCCTGGACCTTGCCAGTTCCCAACTTCATTGTCTTCACTGAGCATGGAGGTATCCGTAGACCTCACCTCACTGTTTTCTCTCTCTCTCTCAGGAATCACTGTCCTGTGCTGCCTAATGTCTAATGTTTGAAAATCATTGTTTAAGATGTCCAATTTTTTAGTTGGTTCAGGCGAAAGTTTAGTTCTGGTGTCTATTACTTGATTATTCATAGCTGGGAACAGAAGTTTTGAACTGCTCAGTTTTAGTTTAAAATCACCACATTTTGAGGGGTGTAGGAGGAAGCTGCAGTCTTCAAGAGTTGATGCGTATTGCCCTATAAACACATTATGGCAATAAGAATGCAGAATAATTTAAAACTTAACTGAAGTGTAAGAACATCAAATTTTGGCTGCAAATATATGCAACGTCAAGTTTTTGTGTATAAATTTTCAGGGATTTTTTCTCCCCTTTCTCTGCTTAGAATCAGGGCAACCATAGTCCTTTGGGACTAAAAGCATGCAAATATTTATTTTGCTTCCTCCTTACACTGAGGTTTCTAATTCAGTGTTTGAAAATTTGTTATTAGATTTTCCATCTTGGGTGGATCCTGACTCCTAAAGTCTGTGAAAACCACTACAAAGTTTCTAAACAAAGTTTCTAGCTTTGACATAAACTTTTAGAGCGAAAGTAGTTTCAGTATTCCTACTGCTTGCTGAAATACAGCTGTTTTGATTACCTTGTTGCATAATATACCACCACAAATCTAGTGGCATAAAACAACAATGTTATCATGGTAAAAAATCTTATGGGTCAGAAGTCTGGACTGGACTCAACAGTAAGTACTTATTTGTTCTACGATGTCTGAGCTGTCAGCTGGGAAGCTTGAACTGCCAACGAATGACTCAGATGGCTAGCAGTCGGAATTGTCTCTAAGCTCCTCTGCACAAACGGCTGGTACCTGGGTGAGGATGTTTCAAAAGCTGGATTGCACTTGAGCTCGGACTGTTGCAGCAGAACCTATACGTAGCCTCACAGTGTGGCTTGGAATTCTTACAGCAGAGGGTCATACTGCAGATGTTGGGATGGAACAAATTGTTGCAGCCATCTTTGGAAAATATAATTTGCCACACATCTGATATTATTGGTTGAAAAATGTTTTCATCTTACTAGCTCTTTGGATGTCTAGATATAGATATAGATCAGACATAGATTAGTTCTGGATATATAGCTACAGATAATATAAATACAGATATAGATAACTCCAGCAATTTTAGTTGTTTTCAGCATGAAGATATTAACATGAAAAATTTCAAAGGTCAATTTGGATATTTAAGCTCAATAATAACACTAAATATTGGACTCTCAACTTTCGTATATATTTTTCAATCAATTTTTTTAAGTTCCATGAAAATTTTATTGGCATTTTGGTGGGTATTTCACTGATACTCATTACTGATTTTTAGATACCTTGTAATAGTTAGTGTTCTTATTCCTGAACATTACTAGTCTTTTTTATATCTCACTAACTAAAGTTTCATAATTTTTTCTATTCATAATTTTTATATCTCATTAACTGAAATTTTATAACTTTCCAACTCAGGTTATGGCCATTTCTTTTTAGTTTTGTTTTATATTACAGTTTTTTGTGGTTTTATGAATGGAATTTACTATGTGCTTTTATATTTTCTAATTGCTTATTGATGGTTTTGGGGAAAGCTTTTGATTTTTATTGTATGTTGGTCTTGTATCTAGCTAGTCACCTTGCTTTAATTTCTTAGCTGTTACAAAACATTGTTTGTAGATTAACTTGAAATTTGGAATCATGTACAAATAATGATAGATTATCTTGGAATTTAGAATCTTGTGTGAATGTATATATCAATGTACATATCATTTTATTTTCATTATTCCATTAGCTAGGACCATCAGAAAAACATTGAAGAGTAGCTACAATAAAGAAGTTTTCATCTTGTTATCAATTGTATTTGAAAATCTTTTTAATGTTTCATTATTGTGATATGATGTTCACTTAAATCTCTGGTACTTTATTAAGTTAAGAATCTTCTATTCTAGCTCTGTTTTGTTACATGTTTTTATTGCAAATGAATATTTCTATTAAGTGTTTATCATTCATTACTCACCAAAATAAACAAGTAACATTTTACTGTTACTACATTAATAGATATTTTAATATGGGAATATACTTTATCCTGAAGAAACACTACCCAGTCATGCCTTTTAAAAAATGTTGCTTAATTTTACCAGCTAATATAGTCTAATTTATTTTGTATCTATTTTCTCAGTTAATTGGCATAGAGTGTGTGTGTGTAGAATCCTGGCTTAGTTTTGGTCACTGTTGAATATATGGTTTATGAGTTAGATAGTTTTACCTTATTTTTCTTTTCTCTGAGAATCTTTGTAGACAATAGGAAATTGTTTATTTTGTAAAGTCTTCCCAGAACTCACACGAGGTAAAAATTATCTGAAGTTGCTACTGCTTCAGTTTCTTCTGGGGTTAAAGTGTTAATTCAATTGTACTTTCTCTTGAACCCATTTGGAAATTCACTTCTTCCAAGAAGCAGATAACACTTTATATAGGTTTAAAAGTTTGTGAGACAAAATTGTACATTTTCTTACACTAGTTTAAATTTTATTCAGTGAATTTGGGTTTCTAATGTGTTTCTCCCTTTTTTCATGACCATGCTTTCCAGGATTTTTTTTTTACATTTATCTTTGTGAAAATCTTGCTTCTGATTTATCTTGATCAGCTTTAGAAATCTTTTTTTTTATTAGTATGTTTTAATTTTATTGACTTCAGTTTTTCTAAGTTCTTTGTTATTTTTTTGTTCTATATTTTAAGTTAGTTTTATTGCTTTCTAAAAATGTATTTTAGTCAATAAATCTTTCTCAGAGTTCTGCCTGGGCACACACAACACATTTTGATAAATAATGCTTTTTATACTTTTAAAAATGGTTTATAATTAAGATTTATTTTTCTTAATAAAGAACCTCTTAAGAGCATTTTCTTTAATTGATAATTTTATAGATTTTTGGAGGGCCCAGAGGGGGAGCTATTATTTGTGGTTAATTTCTTATTTCCTTGCAATATCATCAGTGAATATGTCCTCTATAATATCAATTCTGGGGTAGCATTTTTGACATTTATTTTGTGGTTTAGTACATGGTATAAGTTCTTTTTTATTTTGGTGCCCTACTTGTGTTTAAATCCTCCATTGAATACAAACTTCTATAAAAATATACGTTAATTTACTAGATCAAGTTTGTTAATTCTGTTATACAATATTTTGTATTCTTATTTTTATATCTCCAGTTCATAAATTCATAAGTTTCTAAAGGTAGGTATTAACATTTCTAACTATGATTGTGAATGTATTAAATTTTTTAATATATTTATCAGCTTCACTTTATAAATTATGTAGCTATATTGATTGGTACATAAAGATCCTTTACTGTTCTATATAGCTGAAATTCTTATAGTATACTAGATTAACATCCAGTACTCCTCCCCCCACCCCACTTAATGCTGCTTACCTTATTTTCTATTTGGTCTAATATTAGTATTGATATTAATTTTTTAAACAAGTTTCTGGCTTACCTAGTTTTGTTTGTTTTCTGGGTGGGGTTTTTTTGGTATTTTTTTTCCTCCAACATTTCTGTCACTTTGTTTCAGGTGAGCTCTCTTATTTCCACTGAATGAAGTCCTCTTCGGGTCTTTTAAAATTGCTCATAGTTTCTAGACCAAATGGTATATCCTGGTTTTCCAGTGCAATCACAAATATTTTAAAAATATTTTTACTGTGATCTTCAAGAAATTGAAACAGAAGGATGGGACACAGCATTTACTTAGTGCCATTTTGATCATAGTGTATGACAGTATTTTTAAGATCTGTAGCTTATCATGATATCTCAAGAACATTATTTTTTCTTATGAAAATAATCTTTATTTTATATTCTAGAACATACAATAAAGCTTCATTTTTAAGATATCCAGAATTAAGGAAATAAGTTTTTGAAATTTTTGGATGAATCTTAGAAAAATAAATAAATGGTGACAAAATAGATATATTTAAGATTAGCAGTAAAATTATACTTTAAATATCAATGGGAACTATTATATTCTCTTTTTCATACAGCCAACTGTCTTCTGTTAGGCTTCCTGAAGAGAGTCACATTATAAGCCCAGAAATAAAATGAAGTTGTGATAGCATATTGAGGATTTTCCTTCTCCTAGGTAGTGGTGGGAGGCGGGGGAGGCGGGGATAGTGCCTAAAGGAAGTAAGTAATAAGAGAAAGGTGGACCTTATTACAATCCATTTTGGAGAATTTGGGGCCCTTTCAGAACTGAATTTAAATTGTAGATCTGTCCAATCTCTATGTGACAGGTTGGGCAAGTTATTTAATGTCCCTGTGCCTTAGAGTTCTCATCCACAAAATTGGGATAATAATATCCAATTCACAGGGCTGCTGTAAAAACTATACATGATAATGTTTGAAAAGTTATACAATTTATAAAAGTTATAAATAAACTACACATGACATTTGAAAAGTTATCAAAGAGTTATAATAAATAAATAAGTTGTTTAAAAGACTATAAGATGTTATAACTTTTTGTAAAGGTTATAAAAATTATACAATGCTTGGAGAGTTTTGAGTGAATTATACATGATAATGTTTGAAAAGTTATGAAGTTATAAGTAAGTGTTATAAATGACATCATATTTAAATTTACTCTAAATTACTTTTATTTACTCTGTAAAATGGACTAAAGAGAGGAGCAGGGTTACTCTGTATGTGCTGGGACATTACCAGGCTCCTCAGACTGCACTCTTGGAAGTGATTCCGCAGCAGACGCAAAGCAGAGGCGGACAAGAATCGAGGCAACTGAACTTCAGCTCAAGTCAAAACAAAATATTTTGCAACTGTTCACATGCATAGAGTAGATTAATTGGTATAAGAAACAAGTGCCAAATTTTAGTGATTTACCATGGTAAAGGCTTATTTCTTGCCGACTTCACCTTTGGGACAGGAAGTCAGTGTGGTCTTCGCTCTTGTCAGTGAATCAGGGTTCTTATATCTAGAGATTCCAGTGTTCATATCACCTTGACGATCTTAGATGAATTCAATGCATATGGAAATAAAAGAGAATAAGATTAAAGATCACAGGGGTGTACTTTTAGGAACCGTGCATAGAATAAGAAGTGTGTATAATTTCCAAAGTTTTCATATTGCACTGGCCAGAAATCAGTCACCTGGTCATATCTATTAGGAGAGGGGAAGCTTGGAAATATAATCTATGTGCCCAGGATTAAAAGAAAATAGCACTTGATAAGCATATAGCATTGTCTCTGCCACAGATATCATTTGGTCAGATGACAGAATAAGGATTTGGAATCCACAATTTTTTTTTTTTTTGTAATTTCCTCACCTAGGTTTTTTCATGTATCTCTTTTATGTCCTTCAAACAACCCAACTTTTGCTTAAACTGAAGAATGAAAACAATAATATTTTATGATTTGCTAATTAGCTCAGCTCAGCATAGCTTTGTTTAGTTCTGGATTCTTATACCTAGCTGTAAAGTTCAATCACTCAACCACTCCAAGTTTCAGTAACCTGACAAATGTCTAACTAAAATCACAGAACTGGAAAGTTAAATTGAGATAATACCAGAAAATCTATTTATAAATTAAGAAGCATGAGGCATTATTTGTACGAATTAAAAGATGGCTGAAAATTACTGTGACAATGATGTGGCAGTCCACTACCACTCCATCGGTCTTCATCAAGTCCATTACCATCCTGTGAAAACTATGGTGTTTCAGTATCAGGTGGATGTTTGAATTTTACATGTACTATGCAGCTGGAATTCATGTCTACTTAATACTTTTTGCCCTGGCTGGTGTAGCTCAGTGGACTGAGCATGGGCTGTGAACCAAAGGGTTGCTGGTTTGATTCCCAGTCAGGGCACATGCTTGGGTTGTGGGCCAGGTCCCCAGTAGGGGGCATGTGAAAGGCAACCATACATTGATGTTTCTCTCCCTCTCTTTCTCCCTCCCTTCCCCCTCTCTAAAAATAAATAAATAAAATCTTTTTTAAAAAGAAAAAATACTTTCTTATATTGATAGGGTTCAAATAAGCTATGATATAAAAAATAATGAAGTCATCATAGGGAAAGCGATACGACCATTACACACGAGCCAAGTATTAGGAAGAAAGCGATTCAGATGAAATAAAGGAAGAAAGAAGTTTTTAAAGGTCAAGTTTAGCAGGGTCTAAAAGTGGAGAATGTAGTTGGTCATCAACATTAGATTTCATATCAGAATAAAAAAGAAACCTAAGTATATGGTCTTACTTAAGCTAATTCTTCATCAAGTTATTGAAAAGAGGAACTTAATTCTTTAGTTCTTTTATTGTTATAGACATCAGTTTACCTTTTAAAACATATTTCTTCTGTAAACCCTACTTATTTAGCATTTGCAACCCTATCTTTAATAATCTAAATGGAAACTTAAGAGCAGATAGTTTTTCATGCAAATTAGATGCGCCAGATGTATAAAGGCCCAAGTTATAATTTATACATAGGCTAGAACATGATTATTTCTTCTGGCTCCCCTCTTACTTTCCATTTTGCCTTTCCCTCTCTTTTCCTACATCTACTTCATTATTTTTCCACAAGTTTTTTTGACTATGTATATATTTTATATATTTATTCAATAAAATCTGGAAACCACACAAAGGAAAACTGAGTTAAATTCCATGTAAGAATAAATGAGTTATTATGCCAATTATCATAATAAATTTCTGTCAACCCCTCATGTGTCCACAGGTTAATAAATTCATCGTCTTAATGTTTTTCTAGACCCAAAGTTAGAGCCTACTATGCATATGTTTCAGTTCAGTTTTCTTTCACAAAGTCAATTGATATTTTGATTTTGAATGATCATTATTATTCTCCAAACTTGTGTGAGATCTCTTCTTAAACAAATGGCTTTTGGAGGGAGGCTTAAATCTGAGTTGAAGTGTTTGTGTCTGTGAGAGAGAGGATGTCTGTACAATAAACACTCATTGCAAATTTTGCTGATGACCGTGAAATCTTTATTCCTCATGAGCTCTCCGTAGCTCCCGGACCCTCCGTAGCTCCCGCATGCAGCCCAGGATGGCTATGAATGCAACCCAACACAAAATCGTAAATTTACTTAAAACATTTCTTTGTTTTATTACCAAGTTTTATTACTTAGATATGTACATTTTCTATATTAGTCGATCACAAACTTAGGAACTGCTTGATGATTTTAAAAGATTATCAAAAGGGCTGCTGCATAATTAGGGTCATTATGTGAGGGTTTTTTGCTTATCTGTGGTGGTGTATATCACGAAAATCATGCACAGATATTTTTGTTTTGCTCATCAGTTTTCGTTAGTGTTTGTGTATTTAATGTGTGACCCAAGACAACTCTTCTTCCAGTGTGTCTTGGAGACACCAAAATGTTAGATACCCCTGCCCTACCCCTTGTTTCTTCTGTCACTTTTAAAAAAATGTCCTAGCAACTCCTGTCATACACTAAGTGGTAGGTGAAATCCAATGAATCTATCTGTTCCTGACACAAAAAACCTCAAAGGACAGCTTAATTTAGCGACATTAGAGAAGATTTGTATTCACTATATCTTCAGTTGCCATTTGCTGTGGGAAGCCAACGACTAACATTCCATCTCATTTATTTACTGTTTGTTCATGCCTGATGTGTCATAAAGTCCTCCAATGTTACCCCAGTGACACGGGAGCAAAAACATGTCTGTCAACAGAGGAGAATGTAAAATGAGTTTGTAGCCGTCATTGTTAAGGAACTGAATTGCAGATTCCATGCCCAGGCTCCGGCCAATAAGACGCCACATAACATACCTATTAGCATAATCCAGGTGCTAACCTTTCATATTTACAGGATAAGAACTTTATTTTGTCAATCTACAAAATTAATAACAATCCAATGTTTTTTTACAATGAGTAATTGAATTGTTAAAAGTACCAGATTTTTTTTCTTTCTCTCCCATATCTATATTATGTGGAAGTCAAATTACTAGAAAGGTATTTGTGGCCTTCAGTTTAGCCATTACAGGGAGTTCAGTGATTGAAATGCACAATGATTAGACTGGGGATAAAACACATGTTTTACCAAAAATTTTACCGTACATGCATACCATAGATTATTTGAGGTATCTCCATGCTGCTTTCCACAGTGGTTGCACCAAATCTGCATTCCCACCAGCAGTACCAAAGTGTCCCCTTTTCTCCACATCTTTGCCAGCACTTGTTTGTTGATTTATTGATGACAGCCATTCTGACAGGTGTGAGATGGTATCTCATTGTGGTTTTAATTTGCATTTCTCTGATGATTAGTGACATTGAGCATCTTTTTATATATCTATTGGCCATCTGTATGTGATCTTTTGAGAAGTGTCTATTCTGGTCCTTTGTCTTTCAGAACTTTCCATTTGTGGCAATTTAATATTATATATATCAACCTTCCTGAATCTAATCAAATCTGGGACACTAAGAAGTCATTTTTTTTAGTTGCAGAAGTATGAAATATCACAAATTCAGGAAGATAATATCATCATAAAAGCCTCTAGAAACAATAGCAGGTAGCTTACTTTGCTGACTTTCTACTGAAAAGGTCCTCTTATCTCTACTTTGTGGTATAATGACTGATATTTTTAAAAGAGGCTCTTAAATATAAAATTGTAAGTGGATGTAAATAAAATTAAAATTGTAAATGTCATAAGCTTTCTAGATTCTTCAAAGAATTTACTGTGTTCCTTAAAAACCAGCAAAAAAAGAGAAAAAAAGAATTAGCTATCCTCCAGAGAATGTGAACTCTACAAATAATAATTTAACGTATAGGCTTATATGTGTGTGTATATCATTTGGTTTTTATGTGATAAGTATTCGAGCTTCCACCTAATTAGCACAAACATAGAATGAATAGGTACTATTATTGTCTTTCAATACCAGCAGTCTAGAGAAGCAGCTTAGTTTATGGTGAGCTATTATCAGAAGTAATTGCTTGGCACAGTTAATAATAATCAAAATTATAGGAGGTAAATATATAATTCATCACAATAAATGAAAATCATAATTCTCTGAAAACAATGATTAGAAAAATTGTCTACACTAACTAATGCAAAGACTTTCACAATATGTTCATATTCTAGGATACAAAGCACTTATTAAAGTCTTATTTTTGAAGAATATTTAAAACATGGAGGTGACTTCTCAAGTGATAAATCAGACTAAAGTATATTTACTATAATCTCAATATTGATATTGATGCATACAGAAACAAACACAGATATGGTATATGGTTCACTGTATTATTTTTGGATGACACACTGGGAATTTTTGTTTTTATCTCATACTTACTTATTATTTTCTAAAATTATTATATCCCAAAAGGTGCATTTATATTCTTTTTATTCTTTATTCTTTTTGTTCCCTTGAAAGGAAGGAGAGAGGAAGAAAAGTATGTGTTTGTGTATGTACATGGTTGTATAAATTCAAATGGTAGCTTTTCCGTCATTTAAATCAAAAAGTGTTAGATTAATTGGATACATTCAATTTTTACTTTCCTACCAGAAAATAAAAAGTCAGTCTTATTTTCCAGTGTTACAATTTGCTCAGTGATCCAAGTTATTTAAAAGTGTTCTATTCCAGATAGGCTCTGTTCTAGTTAATCTTCAACATTTACTTGGGTAACATTTAATAATAAATAGGTAATCTCAAACACCATCTGTTCCCAAAAGCTCTCCAAAATCCCCAGTTTGGCCCATGTGTTAGTTCTCTGTTTTAATTACAACAAAGATATTTCTCTCTGAACATGTAGCAAGTTTTATTTACCACAAATGTCTCAAAATCAGGGATCACATCTTATTCACCATTTTATACCATTGAGTAGTATACGATGAATTTGTTTTGAAGTGACTATTATTAAATGTCTACCCCTTTTCCCCAATTTGTAATTTTAATTCCATTTCAACCAAAATACAGTGGTGATTTATTACCTTTTGGCAGTGGGCATACAAAAACTATTCTAAGTTTTATTTTGAAAAGTAATAAACAAGAAGAACTAAGAAAATTATTGCACTACAAAGATAAAATATATAGACAAATCAGTGAAAGAGGACAATCTATAAACAAATGCTTTAACCATAAGGATTTAATGCAATATGTGATGAAGATGATATCTGTCAAGAATGGAATAATTACTCTATAAAATGTGCTTATTTTATTTTATTTTTATATATTTTTAAAGATTTTATTTATTTATTTTTAGAGAGAGAGGAAGGGAGGGAGAAAGAGAGGGAGAGAAACAACAATGTGTGGTTGCCTCTCACGTGGCCCCCACTGGGGACCTGACCTGCAACCCAGGCATGCGCCCTGACTGGGAATTGAACCAGCAACCCTTTGGTTTGCAGCCCGCGCTCAATCCACTGAGCTACACCAGCCAGGGCAAAATGTGCTTATTTTAAATAATCAATTTAGAAGTATGATTCATCCCAAAAGTAAATTCCAGGTGTATCAAAAGTTAAAACTAAAGCATAGAAGAAATTATGACTATTTAGAATAAAATATAGCAGAATATCTGGATAATCAGAACAATTTAAGCCTAAAAGTAAGCAAAGATACCATCAAGAGAGATCTATACTTGTAAACATTAACTACTCTTGTATTAAAAATATAATCCAAAGCTATTTAAATGATTCAGGCCACAGAAAAAATATGAAAAATTCTTCATTGAAATAATTCTTAAATTTGATCCTTAAAAGACAAACAGAAAAATGTAGACCAATTTTACTTATAAAGCTGTATTTTAAGAATATTAGCAAATTGAATCTAGCACATTAAAATAATCATACATTATCACAAATTACGACTTATTTTAGGGAAGTTAGGAAAAGATTATATCCATCAATAAAATTAATCTCATTAATGGATTAAAGGAGGAAATCATTATGAATATATAATTACACACTTTAAAGTATTTGATGAAATTTAGGTGCCATCTTAATTTTTAAAAACTAAAATTGAAAAAGAAATCATTAAATATAAAAAGACTTGCAACAATGATAACATGGAAGCAGTGAGACTCTATATTTCAAAGTTAGTAATACAATAGCTGTCGTTCCTGTTACCATGATTTTAGCCCACCCTCAACATTGTCCATGAGCTTCTGTGATGTGCCACCAGCAGCACTAAAAACTGTACAACAGTCTGTATGTTTTACTTTTTATTCTGGCTTATTGCCTGTCCTACTGACCTCCAAAACGGAAACTCCATAAGAAAGAGTTTTGTTTTGTCCTCTGCTATATCCTCTAGGGCAGGGGACCCAACCCCAGTGCAGGGGCAGTCTGCAGCCTGTCAGGAACTAGGCAGTAAGTGAAGCTCCCCTGAGCTCCATCTTCTGCCTCCCCAACCACCCCCTCCCCAGCTTCCACAAAACCGGTCCCTGGTGCCAAAAAGGTTGGAGACCACTGCTCTAGAGCTTTAAATAGTGCCCAGAATAAGAAGTGTATGAACAGCCCTGACTGGTGTGGCTCAGTTGGTTGGGCATCTTCCATATGTCCACGGTGCCTGGGTTTTGGGTTTGGTTCCCCATCAGGAATGATCGATGTCTCTCTCTCACTTTGATGTTTCTCTCTCTCTCTTTCTCTCTCCTTTCCATTCCCCATAAAAATAAATAAGTATAATATTCAAAAAAGAATTAAGCAGAAGAATTAAATAAAGAATTTAATTTAAATAACTTATTCCATTTTACTTTTTTCTAATTTTTATTGATTTGGGAGAAAGAGAGAGACACCAATTTGTTATTTCACATAGGCTGATGCTTCCATGATCCTCTCATTCATGTTTCTCAATTCTATGACCCAGTACTAAATTCAATTTTCATGGCTTATGTTAATCAGTACATTTTTGTTGCTTGATAGCAATATATCCTACAAGTTGTAATAAGTAAAATATGATTTTAACATTTTTCTTTAATTTATAAACCAATAATATAAACAGATCTTTCACAAATCTGATGCCCTCCCCCAAAATATAGAGAAAACACAAAGAGAAATCATAGCATTACAGCAAAAATAGCATCAATATTAGTACCATAATTGACTAAAATTCTTAGAGAAACAGATGTTCTGGTTAATTTAGTTATTGACAAATATAAAACAAGTTTCCAACATTTGAGGAAAATAAAATAAAATATATTCCATTGTGTTATTTCAATAAGCAATGTTGAGAGCATAATACACGTTTTCTTTAGTAATTCCAGTGTTATGTTTTGATCTTTCCACATTCTGACCAATACCAAAAATCATTATACCAATATTTTATTTTTAATCTATATTTTTATGAATTTCCATTTTGTGACCTAAAGATATTAGTATTTTTAAAAATCAGTTATTACAAATTATCTATTACTGCCTTTAATACTATGGCAATATTCCCATTATTTGTTGCTTGCCTTTTAATTCCCTAAGTTTTTTAACAATCAAGAGGTTTTTCTTTAAAAAAATTTTACACAGTCAAGTGTCATATATTACCTTAGTTAATTATCATAGCAACTCTGTGAGGTAGACATTATCCATACCTTACAGATGAGAAAACCTAAGCACGGAAAGTTACACAGCATATCTGAGTTTACTTGAGTGCAATGCCTTTTTTTAATGGTTGATATTAAGTACACTTTCAATTTACTTTATGGTCATTGATCTACTCATGCTTTCTTGCTCTTGGGTTGATAGTATTAACTTAAATTTTGCTAGGAAAACATCCATTTCCACTAATTTTTCAAATTTTTGCCAAAACCTCAATTTTTAAAATAATCTTTGATTATCTATATACTTATGGCTGTTTCTAATATTATTCAGATTATGTGTATTTTTACTCTCATAACTATGTCCTTTATCAGGCTCATTAGGAGATACAACTATTTTATTGGTTTTTCCATATAATTTGCTTTATATTTTTATTTATTTATTTAAGATTTTATTTTATTTTTAGACAGATGGGAAGGGAGGGAGAAGAGAGGGAGAGAAACATCAATGTGCAGTTGCCTCTAGCATGCCCCCTACTGGGTGGGTACCTGGCCCTCAACCCAGGCATGTGCCCTGACCGGGAATTGAACCAGTGACCCTTTGGTTCACAGACTAGCACCCAATCCACTGAGCCACACCAGCTGGGGCTTTGCTTTCTATTTTTAAAAGTTTTATTAATGTCTGCCTACAGTTTTCTAATTATAATATCCTACTATTTTTTAATTTACTAAGATGAGTGTTATGTTCCTTTATTTTATCTTCCTTTTATTAATATTAAAGGATTTTTAAAGCAATAAATTTTTTTCCTGTACTTTCACTTTCAAACTTCTTCTGTCTTCGGATGTCAAGTGAGTCTCTTGCAGAAATGACTGCTCCTCTTTCGTCTATTTATCCCTGCTATCTCTTGGCCCACTCCTTTTTGTTCACCTTTTTTTTTAATCCCTTTGTTTCATTAAAACTAATTACAAAACATGTTTTTCTTCCCAGGCTGATATTTAGAGGAACAAATGTTTACTTTATTGTTTCTTTTCTTTCCTTTTTCTTATCTTTTCCTATATCATTTATTCCTGTTTTTACCTGTGTTAATTTAGAAGTTTTAATGTTTACATGTTGCAATTTCTGTTCATAGAGGTCACCTAAGTCATCTATTTTAAAGGATCAGTTTGGTTTCTTTAAGAGTACAGATATTTTTCCTTCATCTACTCATGTCTTCATTCAACTCTACTGGCTAGGTCAGGGTTCCTGAATTATTCATGCAGTGGGAAATCAAAGTAGTAGGTGCACAGATTGGCTTCCTGTGAGCAGGCGATGTGTACCTATCAACTGGCAGGTCTCTGCTGAGGTACCAGAAGGAGGCTTCTCTCATCTGTGTTCTCTTCAGTGAAAGTCTTGATGTATTTCCAGTCTTGGGCGTAACAATTACCTCAGTCCATCTGTGTGTCTTCTTTTGCTGTATTCTGGGCACAGGAAGATCCTGAATTTGAGCTCCCTTACACCCACCACCAGAATTTCACATGTTTCCTCCTCCCAATTTTGAAAAAGACCTTAAACAAATACACATTGTTGCAGTTCTGTCAAGCTACTTGTCCTGTTTCCTGCATTTCAGAAAAAACTTAGTTGATAGTATACTGGGAATATGGGTGTCCTGAACTTGAGCTCAGAATGATATTTTCCCAGAGTCTCTCTGAATGACAGTATAACAATAGAAATCAGACTATGTCGCTTCCTTGACTAAAATTCTTCAACGATTTTCCATAGCACTTGAAATTAAATACGAAGCCCTTTCCAGAGTCTGTAGAGTTTGCCTGGTCTAGATGTTGTCTACTTCCCCAGTCTTAGCATGTGTCATGCTAGAGTTAGTCTTTCTGTTCTATTTTCTCTTTTCCCAAAATTCTTTAAAATTCCTGGCCCATTGATTATGCCCTTTATTATTGTCAGTGTTCTCATGGAATGTTCAGTTTATATTTTTGTAATTTCAATGA
The DNA here is from genome assembly GCA_004027475.1 of Anoura caudifer. Lineage (NCBI taxonomy): Eukaryota > Metazoa > Chordata > Mammalia > Chiroptera > Phyllostomidae > Anoura > Anoura caudifer. The sequence continues at coordinate 63,520 of PVKU01005950.1, forward strand.
AATTAAGAGGTAAATTAATGGTTAGGCTACTTTCTTGAACCAGAAAGCAAGACATATTTGTAGGTTTAACTGTGCGTTGTGTCCTGTGGATGCTACAACAGTGATGTATAAGGAATAGTGTTGGGCCTTAAGGAGCAAGTAGCTACTGGTATTTGGAGTAACTGGTTGCTAAGAAAAATAGCACACAAAGAAAAGATAACATAACTCACAGATTGTTATCATCATGACGTTAAGAACTGTGAACCATTCTTCTCTAAGCCATCTCAGTGCCGGTTATTTATTACTATAAGATGGTGGCTATATATTCAATAGTGAATTAAGTGAGATGCTGACCCCTCTTAAATTCTTGGAAGCTTCTAGTTTTGTTTTTATTACTAAATTTACAAGAGCTTAAATTATAAACCGCTCTTTTTTTCTAAGCTGTTTATGAAAAAACCTTTGTGAATTTGCACAAATAGGCCTATAATTACAACCAGAGTGGATATTGAGAGCTAAGTTAATCTTCAAAAAAGAGTAACTGAAATTTTAACTATCAAGAGAAAGTGTCGGCAGAACAAACGGAGAAATGGGAGAATCACCTCAGTAGAGGTTAGAGGCAAGGAATAAATATGGATAAAGAATGAGGCCTATAAACACTGGTGTCCACCGGGAAATTCCTTGAGCTGAGGATAGGTAATTTTGAGATAACTAATACTCAATTATATGGTTTCACTTTCAATGCTGTGGTGTAACCCCCTTTACATCTATAAACCTTCCTTAAAAGATTTTACAAATGTCACTTTTTGCTAGTAATACATCAAAGAACAGTTGAGCAGAGAGCAATTGAGAACGGAGGATCACATGAAGTAAGACAGTGGAACCAGAAATAACAGACAAACTGGCACTAGAAATTCAGATTGTGCCAAGGAGCAAAGAAGTAAGTCTTCTAAGAAACTCTCAAAAATATTATGGACTTTGCTAGAATTTACACAGCATATGTGACAGACCTTTAAGACACTATATGAATATAAAAATAAAGGATAGCTCCAACTCTATAAACCCCAGAAGACTAGAGGACTGTATTATCAAGGATAAAAATTTTTGTAATTTTTAAGTGAACAGTATTATGTCATCTTAAATGTAGCTCAATTCCTGTCCTTACATCTATAATCATCAGCAGTAAGACTTGAGGTTTGTGATTTACTTGGATTTTAAAATGTTGAAGAATATTTCTTTGATGTTCTGATTGCTAGTAGTGGATACAAAGGCACTGTGGAAAGGCACTGTATCTTAGCACCTCCACATAGCAGACTTTGATATATATATTGAGTGAATGAATAATAAGTTAACCAAGGCACGGATGAGTGAGAGACTAAATGTATACAGGAAATGATGAGGAACTGGGTTTAATTCTGACTGTTTACACCTTCGGCTTCAGCTTATTTGTAAATGTAGAGAATCTCAATTTGATCTCTGAGCATTTTTCTAGCTGTAATAGACCAGGTAAGAATATTAAAAGATTTCCAACAATAAGAAAACACTTACAAAAATAAAATAAAGAGGAGTCTAGAAATGTTATAATACTAATCAATCCAGACTAATTATTTACAGAATTAATTTTGTAAATGTTCACATAAATCAAGTATATACATACACACACACATATATATGTGATTAGTATGAGAAACAAGAGCAATTATCAATATAAATGACACAATATAAATGTTTAGCTAGCCCTAAGGCTAAAACTTTATCTACTAAAACTTCAATAAACAGTAACTATAATTTGCTTATATTTTAATCCTATATAAAGTCCCAACAGTGTCTGGTCTTTAATGATTCCTTAGTGTTGGTAGGATAGAGACTTTTGGTCAAGATAGCAAAGTCAGTAAATGCTGTCCTCACCTCCCCTCGCGACCACATTACAATTACAACTAACCTACAGAACGACCACCATTGAGACCACCTGGAATCTATCTGAACAGAAGTCATGTAACTGAAGATGTGCAGAAGAAGCCATGTAAGACTTCGACCGGTGAGGGGAAGATGCTGAACCGCCTGGTTATAAACCCATGTGTGGTCATTACGAATGAAGAGAAATATCTTAGCTGCAAAGATACCCCCTTAGGAGCTAGAAGTTCCGACCCAAAACCAGGCTCCCCAGCCCAGCAGTGCAGTGTCAGGAACAGAAGCCTCCAGTACTTTGGGCTGTGAAAACCACCGAAGATTACAGCTGAGCGAGACAGAGGCCTTCTGAACTCCCAGGTGCTCCTCTTAAAGGGAGCGTGCAGGGACTTGCAGAACTCGCCAACAGTCTAACTCGCCCTGAACTCCAGCCCTGGGGCAGCAGCTTGAGAGGTGGCAGGGACATACTGGGGAGGAACTCAACCGTCTGCCTTTGGAGTGAGGCCTGGGAGGGCAGCCTTCCTCCCGACAAAAGTGCTAGCAGAAGCCACTGTACCTTTGTTGAGCGTTTCCCCTGCAGGCGTCCACCTGGCTAACACCAGTACTCCCACTTTGGTAATTCCCTGAGATCCCACCCCACTGAACTTGCAGGCCCACCCAGGCAGGCCAATTCCAGGGGTGTTTTCCATGCAAATGGCCTATCTTGGCTTGTGCTGTGGACTTTCCTAAAATCTCTCAAAAGTTCACCACCCCCAACAATCAGCATCTGACTTCTGTGTGCGCTGTGCCCTTTGCTATGTGGCCTGAAGCCCAACACGAGTGGTCACCAACTGCAGATTTTTTTGTAGGTCATATACAGTGGCCCTAGGCAGGTCACAGGCAGTGGCTGAACTGGCTTGTACCTCTCAACAGGCCCCAGAACCAACACACCTGGTGGTCAGCTTCAGACCACACCAGAGCGCCACTCAACCACTTCCACAAATGACACACTCAAAGGGCAGACTTGCCAGGTACCAGAGCCCCACTAAAGAAACCCCTGCCCCATAGGGTCAGCCCCTGAATAATAGCTCCTCCGCTAATCATGACCAGTCCTCATTAGCAATCAGCCTGAAGGTTGACTCCTCCCACTGATGTGCTAACAACAATCAAGGCTCAACTACAACAGGAGTGCGCACACAACCTACACAAGGGACACACCTAAAGCACCCAGGTCATGTGACCAGGAAGATGGTGCCACTGTGCCCCACAGGATGCCTACTACATAAGGCCACTCTACCAAGCCTGGGGGATGTAGCAGCTCTCCCTAATACATAGAAACAAATCCAGGAGTCAGCCAAAATAAAGAGATAAATAAAATAAACATGTCCCAAATGAAAGAACAGAGCAAAATGCAGGAAAAGCCACCACACAAAATGGAAATCAGCAATCTACCTAATACAGAGTTCAAAATACTGGTTATAAGAATACTCAATGATCTCAGGCAGAACTTCAACAAAGAGATAGGAAATACAAAAATGGAAACATAAAACATAAAAAAGAACAGTTAGAAATTAAGAATACAAAAACTGAAATGAGGAATGCATTAGAGAGAATCAAGTAAATTAGATGAAGCAGAGAATTAAATCAATGATTTGGAAGATAAGGTAGCAGAAAACACCCAGTCAGAACAGCAAAAACAAAAAAGAATTAAAAAAACTGAGGACAGTTTAAGGGGCCTCTGGGACAACACCAAGTGTACCAATATCTGCATCATTGGAGTGCCAGCACAAGAGAGCAAAAAATTGAATAATGTATTTGAAGAAATAAAGAGGAAAACATTCCTAACCTGGTGAAGAAAATGAACATACAAGATCAGGAAACACAGAGAGTCTCAAACAAAATAAACCCAAAGTGCCCCAACCAGGACACATCATAATTAAAATTCCAAAATTCAGAGATGAAGAGAGAACCTTCAACTCAGCAAGAGAAAAGCAGTTAGTTACCTACAAGGGAACCTCTATAAGACTACCAGCTTCTTTCTCAATGCAACTTTCCAGGCCAGAAATGATTGGCATGAATTATTCAAAGTGATGAAAAGCAAGGATCTACAACCAAGATTACTGTACCCAACAAAGCTATTATTTAGAACTAAAGGACAGATAAAGAGCTTCCCAGACAAGAAGAAACTAAAGGAGGAGTTAATCACCACCAAACCATCATTACAAGAAATGTTAAAGGAACTTCTTAAAGTAGAAAAAGAAAAAAGATAAAAAATATGATAATAAAATAACCATAAATACATATTTATCAACAATTACTTTAAAGGGATTAAATGTTCCAATCAAAAGACATAGGGTTCCTGAATGAATAAGAAAACAAGAAAATATATACACACAGTGACTCACTTCAGATGGGAAGACACTCACAGACTGAAAGTAAAGGGATGAAAAGTGTATTTTATGAAAATGGAAATGAAAAGGAAAAGCTGGGCTAACATATACAAAACAGACTTTAAAACAAAGTCTATCAGAGGAGGCAAAGATGGTCCAGCAATTTCACTTCTGGGTATTTAATTGAAAAAAACGCAAAACACTAATTCAAAAATATATATGCATCCACATATTCATTGCACGTTATTTACAATAGCCAAGATATGGAAGCAAGCTGTGTGTCTATCAGCAAGTGAATGAATAAAGAAGTGGTGCATGTATACAATGGAATATGACTCAGCCATAAAAAAAGGATGAAATCTTGCCATCTGCAACAACATGGGTGGACCTAGAGGGTGTTATGCTGAGTGAAGTCAGAGAAAGATAAATATCATATGATTTCACTTATACGTGGAATCTATAAACCAAAATAAATGAATAAACCAAACAGAACCAAACATAGACAGAGAACATTTTGATGTTTGCCAGAGAGGAGGAGGATTGGGAGACTGGGTGAAAAAGTGGAAGAGATGAAGAAGTACAAATTGGCAGTTACAGAATAGTCATGAGGATGTAGAGTACAGTATGGCGAATACAGTTGATAACACTGTCGTATCTGTGTATGGTGTCAGATGCGCACTAGACTGACTGGGACAATCGCTTGCTAAGTTATATGTAATTGTCTAATTATAATGGTGTGCACCTGAAAGTAATCCAATATTGTATGTCAACTGTAATTTAGAAATAAAAATTATTTAAACAAAGAATATTACTCATGACTTTAGTCTTTTTATTTTGATGTTTGAACATTGTGCCCCATCCCTACCCCCTTTCCTGGTCCACTCCCTTGTGTATGTCACCGCAAGGGAGATATGATGGAAAATAATTGGAAACAAGAATAATTGTAAAGAAATTCCTTGTGGGTCAAACAATCTTTTGTGATGTTTAGGGAATATATCATAGCAATATATTTCAATCTAGGCATCAGAAGACTTGCTTGAATTTTGCTTTGACACTGCATAAAGCTCCTCAGGAGATAAAAATAAGTATTTGTAAGATAAAGAATGAATGATTAATGATTACATTATGTAATCAAATATTAAATATGTTTCCTACTTAATATTGATATATTTTAATTTCCTTTCCCTATTAATTTTAATCTCTCCATTAATTTTCAGTGTTACAATAAAAATGTAGTGAGAAAGGGAAACGAGGTTAAGCTCCAATGTGAGGATTTATATGCAGTTAAAAAAAGACAGTTGGTGAATAAGGTGGGTGGGTAAGAGGGCACCTTACTGATAGAAACTGGGAAATTTAGAAGGGGTTAGTGTTGCACAGTAAAAAAGGCAGCATATTAAACAAAATCAATACTTTTTAAACTCCTATGCATTGTAACCCATCAAAGACTGTCAGGAAACTTGAGAAGTACCTTGATAAAAACAAAACTTTAGGAGAAAAGGACAAGTATTTTATGTGTAACATAAGGGGCGCTGCAGGTAAGTATATAATTAAACTACCATTTGGGAAATATTATTATTGATATGTCTCAAATGCAAAAAAAGTAGTAATTTCATTAGTTTTTATTTATTTCAAAAGATTGTTATAAAGGCTGTATTTTTGTTACTATTTTTGGCATCAAACTACAAAAATGAAATGACCTTTAAGATACTCAACTTCAAGGATGAAGTCAGACAAGTAAATAAACATTCAAAAAGAGCCTAATCCCCTCTGGTTACTGTCAGTTTGTTCTTTATTTCACTGTCTCTGGTTGTATTTTGCTTGGTTGTTTAAAGAAGTAGAAACTAAGGGGCAGTGGGAGCAGTGAAGAAAGGACAGCTCAGAGTTTAAAGAAAAATTTACAAAAATGTCTCTAGAGACCAACAGAAAATCTCTCAGGTGTGAAAGGCAATGTGTCTGTCAAAGGGATGTGGCTATAATAGGACTATCACGTTCAAAGTCATGAAGGCATGAGAGAGCATGGTTTGTCCAAACACAAGATTATTTAGTGCCTATTATGTTCTAGGCACCCGAAGTGCTGGGTATATGGTGAAGAACTCATCTCCAGCTTCGGAAGCCACAGTTAGTATTTGCAAAGAATTTGCTAACACTTAATAAAATTCAGAGTTCTGTGTGTGTGTGGAAGAGAGAAAGAGAACAGACCGATATGAACCAAATCACATTTTTTTTAGGGTATCTGAATAAACAAATACAATTGGCTCAAGAGTATTTAGTAGGCATTTCCCTCCAGCATTCAAGAGAGGCCGTGAAGCAACGCAGGTCCCGCTGCCTGCGGCAGTGGAAGCCAAACTACCGAGACAGGTGCTGGTTAGAAGGACAGAGGTTTGTCCAAGTGCCGCAACCTGAGAAGATGGGGAACTCTTACCCTCAAAGCTCATCTTAACAGCTCTGGTCAAGCTAGCAAATTCTATAGGGCTGCTAGTTGGGGAGAGAAAACTGTGGACAGGCAGGATGTGCAGAATATGTAGGTTAAAAATGGCCAGTTATTTTTAATAAAGTCAAAGAACAACATGAGCATTTCCAGATTCCCTTCTCTGGTAGGAGATGATGATTGAAGTATGGGAAAGTGGAGATTATAGAAATGTAGGTCTAATGGGAACAAAATTTGTGGGGCGAGAGAAGAGAGGAAGAAAGAGCAACACCATCAATTAAGCATTCACCGTGTGCCAAACACCGGACTGTACTTTACATCGATCATTGAAACATTACCACAAAACTGTGCGGTGGCAATTAACCCTACTTATGGATGAAGCAACCAAGCACCAGAAAGGTTGAAAATTTGACTCAAGTAACACGCTACTAATTCAAAGGGATGGGATTCTGATTTAATCTAAACCTAAAGCCCACTCTCTTCCTACTATCCTTCTACTTGAAACTGCAAATACATCAAAACCGAATATATGCAAATCTGAAAGCAAGAGACAGAAGTGGATGCAGAAAGCTGAGGGGAGAGAGAGTAAATATTTGTAAGCTTTTAGAAAAGTCTCTGGAGAGGGTATAAAGTAAATATCTACGGCAGGACTTTTATTAAGGCAAGATATTTTTCAAAAGCCAGGGGAATGACATGGGAATTAGAAATGAGTGCGAAGAGATAAGACTAATTTTGGACTCTTGAAATTGAATGGATCAATCCTATCCTGTAAGTTTAGAGCTAAGAATTTTGGTGAGAGGGCAAAGATTCTGCGAACTTTTCAAAACAACGATTACCATCTGTCTTTGGGGTGGAGGGTGCAAGAAACATCCCAATTAAAGCTTTGTTTTGTAACTTCAAATTAATTGTCATTTTTGTTTATGTGTTTCTCTTCCTTGTTAGATGGTGAGCTTCTTGCGGTTAGGGGCCATGTCTTACTGACCTTTGAACTGCCTTTGTCAGCTCCCAGAGCCTGGAACTCAGTATGTGGTCAATAAATGTCAATGGAAGGAAAGAGGGCAGTCAGAAGGGAGTTTAGGAGGGAGGGAGAAAAAGAGGAACCAACTTGAATGAGATAAATTAAAATAGGGTTTTCAGATGAGCAAATTCAATAAATACTTTACTCTGGTACATGAATTTGATTCTCAAGTAGTGTGTGGTCCATGAAATAGAAGCATCCCTCAAAGTAATCAACATATAATAAAACTACAGAGAATAAATATGCAGTTAAGCAGATGCTGTCTGTGTTTGTAGGTGCCAATTTTTACATATTCTTTTGTAACATTATTCATGCAGTTTTCCTCTGTGTTTTCTCCCACAAAACAATCCATTTTTCTTAAATAATAATAATTGCTAGCAGCCCAATTCTAATAAACAATTCTACAATAACAAGGCAGTATGAGCCCACATAGAGGAAAGAGAAAGGATTACTTCAGAAAACAGATGTCAGCATCAAGCTTCCAAGGATTTATTATAAACAGAAATGAGTAAAGAACATGAAAAATACTTTGGCAGTGCTATTTGAATACAGAGCTAATGAAAGGCTATATTCACCATCAAATGTATGCTAACAGCCAAATTGCCAGGAAATCTACTGTTTCAGGAGTGGTCTATGCCAAAACACAGACTACAATTATACATTAAAAAATGGTTAAACAAAATGTGAAACAGCAGGATTAACTTTCTACTGGGAAATCTGTTTCAGTATAATTACATTCTGTTGTGACAAATAGAAAATATATGCAAATAATGAATTAAAAATCAATTTTGAATAAATAATGCTGTAGAAAAAATAAATCCTGAGTTAAATTTATAAATTAGCAATTATTCTGAATCACTTCTTTCTTTTTAATATTCATTTCAATAAACACCTTAAAATGTAGAGGAATAAGATATATGTAAACCTATTTATAGCTAGCTCTGAAAATGATTTTAGCATTTTTCATCCTAGTCTATTTGCTCTGTGAACAAAGTTTAGTAAAAAAGTTTCACATTTTTATTGCTAAAATTCAACATTTTTAAAGACACAAGTCTGTTAAATGAAATCAATGTTTTACATTTTGCAATTTTGCGGATCTTATTGTTTTATTTTTATTTTTGTAGTTTTGTTGCTATTTTGAGCACCAAGTGAGACCATAAAAAGTAATTTTATAATTTTTAATCACATGTATTTCAAATCTCAAACAGAATATGCAAACAATACACTGTCTAGAAGACCCTATTATAGGGACTAGTGAGGGATGAGGAGATGCTACATTTATTTTAAGAGAGGAAAAGAATCTGTATTTCATTTGTTACACTGCTAACTTCACTTTAGGTAATTGCATTCAGCTTTATTATTGCCCAGAGCAATAACTGATTGTTAGTTATTGAAGTCTGAAACGATTTTCTCATTTCCCAGGGGAATCTAAAGATTTACATGGTACACAGCAGTAACTAATAGATATAATCTGGTCATAATGTAGCCATATAATGTGTTATTTACTTGTGGAGAACATAGATGTTTAACATTTCAACATTTCCTCAAGAAAAGTGGGATATTTCACTCAAGATATATAAATAGTGACTGAATACTGCTTCACAAAAAGTTGCCCAGAAATAATATTTTGTTAGAATTTATGAAATTATGAATTTTATATAGGCAGTGACATATAAAGTTTTTTTCTTTTGTGATATTTTAAAATTTATTTTTATTTAGAGACTTCAAAAGGTAATTTATATTATTTTAAAATTCTTTTTTTCTAAAATTTCAGCTAAATCACAGCACTTAATGTATAATCAGTCATACTGCAAAATAAATTTAGTGCGTAGCTCTGTTAATGTCTATTTGTTTTGACCCATTATAAATTTTTAGTTATGGTTTTAGTACCCCCTAACTCAGAAAGTTAAACAAAGATAAGCTTCCTCGTCTTTATCATGTTAATTTTAGAACCCAAACCAGGACTGACACACACACAAACCCGGGACAATGGAGAAGCATGCAGGTTTCTACCAAACTCCTCGCTTTCATTGTACAGAGGCCATTTTTCAAAACAGGAATGCGCTGGTATGCTCTCATTGTTTGTACATGTACATGCAATGTAAATTTATCGTATGATTCTCCAATAAAATTCTCATGGCAGCATGGTGTAATAGGGGCAAATGTTTTATTAAAGGAGATTTTCTTTTTTTTTTCTATTCAAGTGATATAAATGTTTTATGAAGGTTTCACAGTATTCCTCCTGGAAATATTATGGGGCCTGTTCTCCTCACAAAGCAGGAGAGATTTTTGCATCTTAATGCCATTAACTCTAATGAGTGTTATCCACAAAACACCCTGTGCATCAGAAACATAGCATCTTTTTTCTCAAATAAAATAGTAATAAAATAAACCAAAACTTCCCTGGGCTGTACATAGAGATTTATATTCCCCAGAACTGAACTTACTATATATAATGTATGTTAAATGCATACTAATTCTTTTATTAATTCTGGAAAGCCTCGCTGAAAACTTGTTCTTCTATTCTTAATAGCAAAAAATCACCAGTGAGGGCTCACGTTGTTCAGGCTATAAACTACAGTATAAAGTATAGTTAGTATAGATAGCTAGATATTAATAAAGGACGGGGACACGGGAATCATCCACAAGAAGCCAAATAAACTAGGGAGCTGGACCCAACAGTGAGCCTGCGCACTCCACTGGGAAGTTACAGCTTCACACACTCCCAAAGGCACTGCCCGCCCTCGGGACCTGATCCCCGGAAGTCGGCAGGAGGGATGACCAGGGAGGAGTAAAAACCGGAGAAACTCCTCTGCTAGGCGCATCCACCGTAGAAGTCAAGATGGCACATAGTAGGGGTGGTGCTCCTACTATGAGGCGTGCGCGGTAGGAACTAAGATGATGAGCGTAAAGGCCCTTCTGTCTAGCCTGAATGGGATTGGATAAGGGACCCTGGACCTGGGAGATCTAGAAAATGGATTTGTTAGGGGGAGGATCCCATGCAAGCCCACAAAAGATTAGGGAGCTGATTGGTTAGTTTGAAGAACAGCCTGTTCTTCCCAAGCCGGAGATAATATAACCCAAGTTAAACAAAGCTCTTTTTTTCTTTCTGTTCTCTCTCTCTCCTGGAAATAAAGACTCCCTCTTTGTTCGCATGTTCTCTCTCCATGGCAGCCTTGTGGCCCTAGTAACAGCCTGGGGCTTGGGGTCCGGTTGTGTGAGCTCCAAGTGTGGCCGGGGGAGCCGGCACCAGCCAGACCACAGCTGGGAGCCCAGACTAAGCTACCCCGGTGGGGACAGGCATGGACTAATGGACCAAGCTTCAGCCTGGCACAGAATATCTGCACACTCGCCTTGGTGCTGAACTTGGTGAAGGCGAGGTTGGATTTTTTTCCATGGTGGGATGGGTGGAGATGGGACACTGGGAACCTGGGGGCACCTTCTGTTCCCACCCCAATAAATTTTTACCACAAACCAGACCTCCCGTAAGTGGGTCCCTGGAACACTTTCCTTGTGACCCAGTGAAAGGACTTCATTTCCACCAGCAACAGTATCACCATAAATAATTTAAACTAGATTTTAAACAAAGTACACAATAAATGAACAATACATTTTGCAAGAAATGTCCTTTATGTAAAATAAAATGCTGCCCATTTTTTTAATTTAAAAAGACAAATGTCTTTCACTATGTCCTCCAGCATTGATGTAACTGAGAGATTTTAAATCAGTGGACATGATTCTACTCTAATCAGAAATTCTTCAGTGAAACATGTAGAAACAAGAATATAAGATGCCCATTTCACTTCATAACCAATGAGCTTTCTAACCTAGTCCTGGAGAAAAAGGCCTGCCAATATCCAAAGTTTACTTTTACTTTTAATTTGCTGAGATATAACAGAGAATTTACAAAATGTCACTCACCATTTCACTTGTATTTCACTTGTGTATAGAATTCAATCCAGTTTACAAAATACTTCCAATTGCAGGACTTATATTTAAACTGTGTGCTCTTACAACAATCTGGAAAAGGCAAGACATGATGCAGATCAGAGAAAGCTTTGCGAAAGAAGTGTCTGCACTGAGTTAGCCAGGCGGTGAGCACTGGGGATGGGAACGGGATGGGCTGAGTAGAGGCAGGTGTTCCTGACAGCGGAAGCAGCAGGTGAAAAGACCGGAGCTGAGTACACCGTGCATTGAGAAGAACCGAAGCATGACTACAGCAAAGATGTAAGGCAGGCAAAGGAACTTCCATCTCAGAGGGAATGGGTAAAAATTTGTTATATTTAAATGATATTACATCACACAATAATTATAGACAAACTAGCTATACCAAGATTGGTATGGGTAGAACTTAATAACAAAATTTAGTGAAACACAAGGTAAAGGATGACACATATAATGTGTAACTGTTACCACAGACAGTCCGTCAGAGCACCAGGGAGCCTCCCCCGTTGGCCATGATGGTGGAAGGGGGAAGCTCTTACGCTGAGCGTGTGGAGAGCTAGAAAGATGAACGGACAGGGTCCCCAGTGCACCAAAAGCTACTAATTCAATTAGATAGAAAAAAAGCCCTCCCCATCCTCCGCCTGGAAGAAGGACAGGCTTGAGTGGGAAGATGGGAAGGTCTTTGAGACGAGAGTCCATCATTCTCCCAGGTGGTGCGACACCTGAATAAACCTCTCCTTTTTGCGCCAACACCTGCCTCATGCGTTTTTGTGGCATCAGGCAGCCAAACCTCAGTTTTTGTTCAGTGACAGAACATTTTTGTAAAGTTTAAAACTATACAAAATAATACTGAATTTTTTATGGCTATGGATAAATGTTCTCAAAAATAAGTCAAAACCAAACAAACCACATACTGGAAGAATATGCACCAATATCAGGAAGGCATTTCTATGAGGGAAACTGGAAGAAAAGGAATAGAGATGTTTGAGAAGGCACAATAATTGATCTCGACTTTTACCTTAGCACTGAGTAACAAACAAACAAAAATATTTGGCAACTGGAGAGCAACATATTACCTCTATTTCAATCAAGTCTAGATTGAGGGATGTGATATAGGAATGCAACAAATAGGCTTCTTAATCTTGAAAATAAACATACACAAATTGTGAAAAATGCTTTCATGAGCTGCTCTGGGCTTACACGGACCATTCCTACAGGGTCAGGGCTTCCCCCAGGAAAATTAACATTGTGTTGCTGCTGAAGAGCAATGCCATCCTTCTGCTCCCTGAAGAGGAGATGAGCGCCCAGACCCAGCTTCTTCTCCCAGACTTGCCAACAAGAGAAACGGCTCCTCCTCACAAGAGAGGCAAGAGCCTGGGGAGGCCAGCATTGCTGTGCGAGTAAGTTACCTCCTCATAGAAGGAAACAGCAGGAGGCAGGAGTGGGCAGGAAGCTTTTCTCCTCTAAAAGGTTTTAAAATAACTTGCAAAGAATGCAAACTTCCCACTAGCAGCTATTGCGGTTTGCCTTGCTCACTGATATATTCTAAACACCAAGAAGAGTGGCTGGCTCATAGTAGGTACTCAAAAAATATTTGTTGAATCAATAAAGTTCTTATTTCCTTAGCAAAATAATCTGAAGGAAACATCACTAAGTGTTACCACTCATTTATTTTTCATGGAAGATACATGAGTATTATAATACTCGCTTTATTTTCCTGTAAGTTTGGAATATTTATGTCCAAAAAGTATGAGGCTAGGTGTAATCTTAGCAGTAAAGATAGGCTCGGAACAGATCTCAAAGACACTTGAATACCTTGTAGGAGGATTAGACCCTAAGAACACATGACAAAAATTTATTGAAGACACATTGCCTCTGAACCTCTTGAGCCTGAGGTCCATTTGCTAGGTTAGAAATCATTTGAGACAGAAATGAGAAGCAAGGAAACAAATCTGGCGAAGAAAAAATTTTGACACAAACTACGGTGGTGTTTTTGGATCCTTCCAGCTCTGTTCCTGGGGGTGTGTTTGTGGAAACTGCCTCATCACGAAAACTGTGAGTGGAGAACAATGTCACCCCTCAGATCACTGCATTTCAGATGGGTGTTGGGATAAAAATACTGTCAAAGTAGCCAGACTCCAGTTTGTGCGTGATTGAGTTTTATTGGAGAGTGTCTTCCAGTAGCCAATATTCCAGCAGTGGTAAGAGAAATAATCTGGCCATTAAAGAGAGTTCTTTCACCCCAAGGAAAGGCAGGGTTTTTATAGTAAAATGAGTTGCATGAAATGTATGGCTTTGATAGTTTCTTTTGTCCTTTCTTCTAAGTAAGGCTAAGTAGGTACTTGAATCAAGGCTCACTGGCATTGTAATTAAGCAGCCAGTTTTCAGAAAACTCCAAAACTGCAGAGAATCACCCTCCCCACCCACACACGTGTGACACCTTGCTCATTCCTGCTTTCCCCAGTTCCTGCGCCTCAAAATGCATGAGCTCAACCAGTCGGCTGTTTTTCGGCAAGTTGGAAAACAGAGAATCCCATAGAACTCAGGTCAGGCTGGACAGAGGCCTCATCATGTTTCAAGATGATTTTTTAACAACAATTTCAGTTAGTGGACCCTTGGGTAGTCACAAAAATTTAGGGCAAGTACTTTAAATAGTTTAATGTGTGTGTATGTCTAGAGTATGAAAATTAGACAGACTCTTAACATTGGCAGACCAACTCACTCTTCCTGAAAATCAGCCCTCAGAATCAACTTCCCTCTTTCTTGCCTTTTCTTTTAAAGCTTCTTTTCTTCCTCCTGAACTTTTGATCACCTAGTTATCTAAAAGTCGAAAGAAAAATTTATTTCCTCAACAAAATCACGCAGGCAAAGTAATGTTTCCTCCAAAGTGAGGATAGTCTATCCCTTTAAACATTTCCCTCTGGTAGCTAGTATGGAGCACTGATGATGAAGAGAATGGACTCTCAACTTGGGGTGCCTGTCTCCAAATCGTGGCCCCAACACACAGCAGCTGTGAATTGACCTTGAGCAAATAATTAAACCTCTCTATGACTTAGTTTCTTCATCTGTAAATAAGGATAATTAATATTAACTCATTAGAATGAGATATTAAATAAGTTAACTTCTCAAAATAACAATATTTTATTTTGCCTGTGATGTGTAATAAGCAATCAAAATGTTGACGAATGGGCTACAAACATTTTAAATTATTAATAAGGTACATGACTTTGCACATTTATGGCATATCTTAATCTAAGTGATAGGTATGTAACACCAAAACACATAGGTAACGATGAAAACGTTGGCTCATTTACATATTGATTTGAGCACAGGGTTCTAGACCTCCTCTCTTAGTTAATGTAGTGAGGCAACTAATGTTTTTATTTTGTCTTGATAAAGTTTCATTTGGTAAATCTCTAGAGCCTTAAGTCTTATTTGTATTTGCCCTATCTAATGCCAGATACTGAGCATTATTTACAATATTTTTGTTTGATGCTAAAGATAATGTACTTGTTTCTGGTTTCAATTTTGTCTACGTGCTTCTCAGGTTCCTAGGGAAACTGAAGCCCTTTGAGAATAATCCACAGTGTATTGCAGAAAGAGTGCTCAAGTCAGCATATGACAAAGCAGCTGTGCCACACGTGGGAAGTGTTAGAAGCAAGTACCATTAATTTAATAAAGGCCTGCAAAGAGGACTCCAGGTGGCAGTTCAGTCATAGGTGGTCACACTGTCTGCCACTTGACCCTGCCATCTTGACCACAGTGATTTCACCCAGGTGGGCAACTCCAAGGCAACCAGAGGCTCCTGAGGTGGCATGAGGTGACAGTCCTACCTCACTGTGACACTGATGCCCAATCTAATCATATCTTCCTCCCGGGGGGGATTGGACTGGGAGACACACAGAGAAGTGCTCATTGGTGATAGAAGCAGACATGGAAATGTACCAAAGGAAGCCCCGACAGGTAGAAATTAGATGCTGAGCGAGGAGGAATGGGGCCCAGACAGCGGAGAAAGCAATGGAGTAATTTGATAGTCCCTTTGGCTCTCAGAGGCTGCATTCCATTTGCTATAAGGCCTGGCTGTTCAGTGTTACTTATTCTTACCTAAAACAGTTTCCCCCCCCTGGCTTTCCTTGAGGATTGACTAAAATTCCTGTTTTCCTTATTTTGATAGGATCCCTTGTATGAAGAAACCTGAATAAATCTCTGTTCCCTGAAAATGAAAAACCTATATAAGAACCAAAATAATACACACACACACAAATGGTTAACTTTGGGACTTCAAATATGTACCACACTAATGCAGCTTCTTAGTGTACCTATAATCAATAATGGAAAAATTACATTTACAATATTTTAACACTAGACAACCATTTACATTTTATAGCAATTTTTGCTTGCCTTTCATGCCTAATTATGGAGGGATTTCTGAGCATATTTCCTAAATGCTCCATATTTTAAGCACTTGTATAAGATATAACACATTAGCCATTCATGCTAATTTCATAAAGCAATATCACAATCATTGAAATAGTCCAATTTAAAATAATATTTTATTTACATTGTTCATATTATAGAATTTTAAAGATATTGAGTTTCTAAAAATATCCATTGTGCTTTAACTTTTAAGAAAAGTGATTACTCTTCTCAGATATAAAATATATATTTCACAAACCATACTAAGCAGTCAGTTTGTTTTGTTCAATTACTTTAAATTATTCTCTAGGTATTATTCCATTTAAATAGTTGATGATTTTGTTTTCCTATATGGAGAGTATGTAAATATTTTATTTTTAAATATCAATTTTTAAATAGCCCCCAAATACCCTGCTGTAAGACTAGGTTGTCCTCCCAAGTGCTTCCACAAACATCCTGTGAATTTCTATCTATTAAATTCACTTATTTGTCTGCTTGTCAGTGTCCCTTGCTAGCTTCTAGAGAAGAAGTGTACCTTCTGTGTCTTATAGCTCCATCATCAGGAACATAGTGGTCATTCAATAAATATTTGTTAAATTATAGAAGTAGGAAAAAAACACATTTTAGAGAACTGTACATCATACATTTACTTACATGCTGTGGCAGAAACTAAATGTTTCAATTAAATACCTACCTAAGTTATTGGTAGACTCACAAGGCTATGGGGCTGCAGAAGTGATGAAAGCAGATGGGATATACTGTTTAACCCCAGGAAGGAGAAAGAAATTGATCAAAATTTGCCACCAGTGCACAAATTAACAAGGCCATTAAAACATCATTTGAAACCTAACATGGTGTGCACTTCATGTGGCTATTAGTAATTTAATTATCAATGATAATTTTGATAATACAGACCTTTGATACTGAAGTGCTGGACGCATAGCAACACCTGTCTTAGCATGCACTTTCTTTTGTGTGTTTGAATATGGAACACGAGGCTCAAGCTACTTTAAGCTGATGGTTGTGGAAGGGGAGACAGAGGTGCAAGCCTGCCATGGAATTCAAATTGCAGAGGGAATAAAACGTGTTGTACTCTCTTGTCAATATCCCCTTCCAGCTGGCGCTGACAAAATTGGTACACCAAGCACAGAAGAAGACATTTTAAATTCAAATCCTGTTCCAAGTCCCGCGCGTAGCTATGAAAGGTGCCTGAAGTAATCAATAACATCTGGTTAGGTGTGTAGTTCTAGTAGTTTATTCACCCATTTTGGCTCTATTATCAGATATGAAGAACTAGAAAAGCCAAGTTTGCTAACTTCTTAAAGAGTGGCCTTGTTTAAAAAGTTTGACTTACTATAGTGCATTTTATTTTAAAATATATACTTAGAATTGAATCTTTTAGCACCAGCATCAAGCAGATAAATAAAACGTCCTGAGACCATGAACGTCAGCCTCCTGTTTTCTACTCCTACCGCAGAACCTAACATGGTTCGCACCACCTGTGTAAGCTGTCAGTAAGACTTGCCTATTGCGATGAATAGCCTGTCAGTGAAGTGGGACTATCCTATGCATTATGAAACTGTCATGTGGACTCAAAATAAAATATATAAAGCATCTCCACAACCATAGCAACAACTGATGCTCTATGATGTGGGAGCCACACATAATTACTATATATAATTTATATTATAATGAAGTACGGTATACGTTTGGCTTTTGAATAAAACTCAGGAACCTGTCCCTTACTGTCTTGCCGGAGTCTCATTGCTTCTTCTCTCCCCCAATTCTTTTGCTTCATTCTTTTCCAGCCCTCTATTGCCTATACATATGGTCAGCAGATGAGTACAGTTATCATTTTAAAGTTTGTCTTTGAAGTTCATGACTTGATGGTCTCAGTTGCAACGCTAAAAGACTTACCAAAGTATTGTCCTAAACAAAGACAAATACCTCCCAAGAAAAATGTTGGTGCCACCTGTGATTCATTTTTTCATCATTAATGTTTCAGATATGTAATTTTCACTGTAATTCATAGAAAGTTCTGTCACAGTTGAAAAAAAGACACCATATGGAACAAAGTCCGTAAATACCTTCCTAACACCTAAGGGGGTATAAATTTAGTTTGTGACCCCATAGCTTGGAATAGTCTTCATGGCGGTTTTCAAAATGCAAGGGGGAATTCTAAGAGTCTCTGGGGAAGAGAGGTTGAATGGTTGTGTCTCTAGGTCCTTAAATACTGACATTTTTATTTGCTTAATAGACAAGTATTTGTTTTAAAAAATCCATACTTACAGGAACGAAGGTTTGAAAATCACCGGGTATGCCACAAAGCATCACCGGACTATAAGGCAGTGTTTACTAAGAATGAAATCTCTTGTATTTACAGCATTCTTCAAGATGATAAATGTAAGGCATAATCTGCACCACAGACCGCACAAGTGTACATGGTTTTGCAACATGCCATCTGTGTATATTACCATCCATAGCTTAAACCAAGCAACAGAGTCATAGCTTGTGATGTGACACAAGCTATTAGTGTTACATGTTGCTTCTAGTGAAAAAAAGTCTCGCATCAATAAATGTGGGATGCTACTGTGGAACGTGAATGGTAGGCTTTTTTTTTTTTTATTCTACACCTTTGGAGAGAGCAATAATTATAACTGTAAACTTCCAATAGCAGTTAATGCTCTTTCAAACAAAATAAGTGCCCAATCTCCTATGATATATGAGTATGTTGAGTTTACAAGTATTACTGAATAAATTTTCTGTTTTGGTTCTCTGAGAAGTAGAAGCCAAGGAAAGATCTGATGTATTAGAGATTTAATAAGGGAAACTTGTGTGAAGGGTAAAGGGGAGGAAGCAGGACTATGAAGGGAAAGCCTGCAATCCAGAGGGCTAGTCTGACACCTGGGAGAGGAAAGGGAAGAAGGAGACTTGGGTAGAAAAGGGTCTCAGATTGCGGTGCAATCCTAAGAAAGATTTGGCCAGGCCAATGCAGTCCCTAAGCCAAAGGTGCCCTCAGGGGAGTCCTGTTTCCGGTCAGCACCCACACAATACCACACTTGGGAGCTGCCTGAAGGGCGTGCAGCCTCCAACGAGGGGTGGTTATAGATCTCTAGGGGTAGCAGCTGGGGTTTGTCAATCAACTCTGCTGCCTCAGCAGACCTGAGTATTGTATTTCCCAGTTGCCACATTTTCCAAATGGGGAAATTCTTTGTTTTTGGAGAACTGTTAAAAATTCTACCAGGGCAGACAATAAATTCACCTATGCCTTTTAATCAATCTGAAAAACCACTCCTTTATCTTTGCTTTCACGGCATAATCTCTCCCCACAAGTCTTCTGTCCTGAACAGGGAGTCTTCCAATGAAGGACTTTGGATTACAAGGAGAATTACCCAGTTAACATTTTGAGAAATTTGTTATTGTAGTAATATATTTTATATTTAACAAACATAAAGTAATAAACTAAGTGCTTACTGAACGCAAGCAAAGCACATATCATTTGTTTCCAACCCTAAAAGTATTCTTATGCACAAAGTATGCATTAACTCAGCAAATTAATTTCAAAATCCAGAGTCCAGAAGACACATCACCTACAAAATAGAAAATGCTCAACAGGTATTTGGTGACTGAAGGGGCGAACTGGCACCATTCTGCACGGTGAGATTCGCAGTCACTTGGAGAAGGCGTACCAGACAGTTTCCCGAGGTCTCAGACTCCTCTAATATAATATACTACCATCTCTACTTTAGAGTCTTTATTCAAAACAATGCATTTTAAGTTAATAAAAAGTTGGAAGCTAAAATAGTTATGAATAGTGATTCTGTCATGTGATATTTCAAAAAAACCCAACAACATACTGCTTTGGCAAGATATCTTTGTTTGGAATTTTCAAATTCAATTTTTAAGGCTGTGCTTCCTAAAGTTTAATCTTTAAGGATAATATAAAACCAGGAATACAAACCACACACTTAATAATGAGATTTCCTAGAACCCAAAAATGAAATATCTTTGAAGCACAAGGCATTTTAGCCTGACTGAAAAACATCTGATTTTTCTGTTTCCAGCTAACTATATGGCTTTATAAACTCTGTTTCCAATAAGATCATATTATATCAAGTTTAACAAGTAAAATTAATAAAATCGTAACTTTAGAAACAGATGGCACCAGCCCTCTTTTCCAGTCGTGACATATAATACAAAGGTGTTTTATAGTAGTGACCCAAGCAGGAAACTATAGTGATATTGTGGTTTTGGAAAAAAAAAATCTCATTTCTTTCAGGTCTATAGACATTTAAGAGACTGAAAGAGTGTTATCACAATGTAAAAAAAAAAAAAAAGCCAGAAATACTAAACTCAGCCTCTAACTTACACATAATTTCCTGAAATCTTATAAATCACACTGTAGTACCGTTTTCATAACCCTCTTGAAAGACCACTGAGGAATTAACTACAGGGTTTTAAAAGCCTGAAGGCTCTGCAGGATTTGTGCAAAGCATCAGATGCTACCCAGGCTTGGGAGATAGACATTTGTTATGTGTTTGTTGTCTGGCCTATTTCTCGCCTTGCTGTATAGCTCTATACTTTTAAATAATAGGAAATCATTCCAGGTAATGATTACAGGAGGTCTTGATTTAATTGGCCAATTTTGGACTTAAGTCTAAAGGGGTTTTAATTGTTGTTTTGTAAGCTTTCAGAGTTTCCAGTTACCCCTGTCAATTCCACAGAAATAACAAAATGCATTTTATAGTTAAAGTGAGAATATTTCCCTGTCGAAAATTGCTTGTTATTGTTATTGTGAGAACTGGTCTGCTGAACTTAGCTCAGGCTCCAAGGCCTCAGTGAGAATGCTATGATTAATGAGGTAGCCATTAATGTCAGTAGATTGAACAACCAAAATCTGATTATATTAAAGTGCTTCCCAAACATTAGGGTCACATTAACAGTTTATTGAAACAAGCTGATAAAATTTAAAATGGTCATCTAATTCCCTTGGGCCTCTAATTGTTGCATGATAAATCACTCTGTAGAGAAATCTTTTACAATGTTCCGAATGAGAAAACGTAATTTACTGTACCATTACTAGGGGTTTGAAGCATTTCAGTTCTTTAACAGGAGGATTTTGCTAGAATAGGGGAAAAAACGTTCAAATTTTTTGGAGGCTAGCCTTGAATAAAACCTCTTAATGATAAATCTTCCACTGGGTGAGAAAAATGATGCATTTTATGAGCCTGCATTATATAAGAACAAATTACATTTAAGCTCCTATGAATCGATCACTGAAAGTTCAGCATGAATGAGCCTTTATTGATGCTCATCTACTCTTTAGAAGGAAATCACTGCAGAAATCAACTGTTCCCTATAAATGAGTTGAACTATTTCTTCGCTGTGGAAGTCCGCCCTACTTCCCTCCACAGACTGTCTCCGCTTTGAAAGATAAGTTTCACGGGTCGGGTCCAGGCAGAACAAGTGAAACCTTTGTCTGCTCAGGCCTCTGATTATACTCAGGAGTCGTTACCTGAGTGCATATTTCCAGGAATGGCCCCTCAGTTTTGTATATTGTTAGGTATTGGAGACCATGTCATCACTTATTACTGGAAAAACCACTGGCCAAGGGAAGGGAGGTGAAGTGAGCATTTCCGGAAAGGGTCTGAAAAGATGGTGACCCCACTGTTTTTACATCCTGTAACTGATGGCAGGTACAGTTAAAGGAAAGGTCTATAATCGTGTGCAAATAATGGGAAATTGTAATCTATGCAGTGTTTATGGTAAGGAAATATTTTGGGCTTTTATGCTCCAAATTACTAGAATTAGTATTCAGATTCAAAGAAAAACATGTTTCTGGGCAGTATTTTTGACCTTTTCTTCCCCCCTACTCAGAGTGCAGCTTGGCCTCCCTCTTTGCCTTCTAAGTCAGCTGCATACACCTTTAACAGACCACTCACCAAACGCTATTGTAATAAATTGTGTGTTTTTGTGGCCTACTAGCTTTCCAAGGACAATGGTTGTATATTGAAACACTGTTTAACCCCAGACACTATCATCAAGTCAATGTATCATAGATGTTCAAGAAATGCTTATTGAATGAATAATGAATGAGTGAATGAATGAAAAAAAAATGGATCTCCAAATGTCAAATTTGCCATATTATTTCCCCAGTACTCCATGGATATTTTACATATTTAATTTTTTATCGTGTCTTAAAAACTCTTGCTGTCCCTTAGTTTCAATCTTATTACCAAAAAATATTGTTTGGGTATCCTTTCTTTTCCCACCTATAGGTTCTACCAAGAAAGACTTAATGCTTGATGGTAGTTCATCCAGGAAAATAGCGGAAACTCAGAAGGTAAAGTGGTTCGAGAATGAACTATGTTTTTAAGTGCTGAGTAGGGAGAACAGAGATGCTGTTAGCGTCCATAGCAACGGTTACACTCGCAGCTCAGATCAGCCCGCGATGAGCCCCTCGAAGCAGGGCTATTGGAAAGGCTGCTTGGGCCACCTGGAAAATGGTAAGGACAAGTCCTCAAATTACCGCTTGTATTTTAAATGTACCCAGGAAAGTTAAGACACACGTATTACATTTTTATTACTCAATTCATTGCTGTGAAACTCTTTAAAGAGTTTTGCAAGAGTGTTCTGTGCTTCTTGCTAATCCTCTTCTAGTCTCGGGGTTTTGACGTGAGGAAGGTATTACAGGGAAAGATAGTACGTGGACAGGAAGCCAGGTTCCTCTGCACACACAGAGTTTACCTTAGCTAGAAATGGGTGAAACACATATATGCCTTAAACGGCACAACCTTGCATTTTCTATAGAAACATTTTATGAAAATAATGGTAAAATGTACCTGTATTGAATCTTAAAAGTTAAATGTTTTGTGCTCCAAAGATTACAGAATGGCTAATTCAACTAGCAAGAGAATGTGCAGAATTTCAAAGAGCTGTACCATATTCTCTTTACTTCAGAGGAAAACATTCTTTGTTTTAGTATGAGTATTTAAAACGTAATTTTATTCAGATGCTAGGACTTCCTCTCATACATTAAACCTTAAATAAGCATAACACTAATGTATTGATTACATTATTGACAAATACAGAGCATTTACTGTTTGATAACTGCCTGGCTTGCTTCCTCACTTCCCTCAAGCCTTTATTAAAATTTCTTCTTATCTGAAAGCCTTTTTATTTTATTTTTAAATTACATTTTACATTAAATATTATTTTGTATTAGTGTCAGGTGTACAACATAGTGGTGAGACAATCACATACTTTACAAAGTCTTCCCCCTGAGATTTCCAGTACCCACCTGGTAGTATACAGTCATTGCAATATTATTACTATATTCCCCGTGCTCTACTTTACATCCCCATGGCTACTTTGTAACTACAGATTTGCCATTCTCAAGCTGTTCACCTTTTTCACCCAGCCCTCCAAGCCCCTTCCTACATGGCAACAACCATCAGTCTGTTCCTTGTATTTACAAGTCTGTTTCAATTTTATTTGCTCATTTATTGTATTCTTTAGGTTCTACATATAAGTGAATCATATGGTGTTTGTCTTTCTCTGACTGACTTATTTCATTTAGCATAATACCTTCTAGGTCCATGCATGTAATTGCAAATGGTAAAATTTTGTTCTTTTTTGTGGCTAATATTCCATTGTGTACATGTACCTCTTTTTCTTTATCCAACTACATGTTGATGGGATCTTAGGTTGCTTCTATATCTTGGCTGTTATCAATAATGCTGCAAGGAACATAGGGATGTATATATATTTTTGAATTAGTGTTTTAGATTTCTTTGACTAAATACCAGAAGTAAAAATGCTGGATCCTAAAGTAGTTCTATTTTTAATTTTATGAGGAACCTCTATACTGTTTTTCATAGTGGCTGCATGAATCTGCATTCCCACCAAGGGTGCAAGAGGGTTTTCTTTTCTCCACAACCTCTCCAATATTTGTTTGTTGCTTTGTTTATGATGGCCATTCTGACCGGTGTGAGGTGGTATCTCATTGTGGGTTTAATTTGCATGGCTTTGATGATCAGTGATGTTGAGCATCTTTTCATATGTCTATTAGCCATTTGTGTGTCCTCTGTGTAAAAAAAAAAAATGTCTATTGAGCTCTTCTGCCCATTTTTTAATTAGATTGTATTTTTGGTGTTGAGTTGGATGAATTCTTTATGAATTTTGGATATTAACCCCATATTGGATGTATCATTGGTGTATATCTCCTCTCATGTAGTAGGTTTTCTTTTTGTTTTGAATTTTTTTGCTCTTGAAGAACCTTTAGTTTAATGTAGTCTCACTTGCTTATTTTTTCTTTTGTTTCCCTTGTCCAAGGAGATATATCATAAAAACATCACTAAAAAGCAATGTCATAGAAGTAACTGCCTGTGTGTTTTTTTTTTTTTTTTCTAGAATTTTGATGGGTTGGGGTCTTACTTCTAAGTCAGTAATCTATTTTGAGTCTATTCTTGCATAAGATGTAAGAAAGTGGTCTAGTTTTCTTTTCTTTCTTCTTTCTTTCTTTCTTTCTTTCTTTCTTTCTTTCTTTCTTTCTTTCTTTCTTTCTTTCGCATGTCTGTCCAGTTTCCTCAGCACCACACACTGGATAGACCGTCCTTATCCCATGTGTATTCTTGCCTCCTCTGTCATAGATTAATTGGCCACACAGGCATGGGTTTATCCCTTGTCTCTCTATCCTGTTCCATTGAACTATGTGTTTGTTTTTATGCTAGTACCATGCTGGTGTGACTACTATATTCTTGTAGTATGATGTGATAGAAAATAGTATAATACCTCCAACTTTGTTCTTTTTTCTGAAAATTGTTGTGGCTTTTCTGGATATTTTGTGGTTCCACATAAATTCTTGGATTATTTGTTCTATTCTATAAAAAATGTCATTGGAATTTTCATACGGTTTGTATTAAATTTACTAGATTACTTTAGGGAATATAGGCATTTTATTGGTGTTAATTCTTTCTATCCATGAGCACCGTATATGATTCTATTTATTTTATATGTTTCAATACCTTTCCTCAACATCTTATAATTATCTGACTATAAGTCTACCTCCTTTATTAAATTTATTCTAGGTTTTTAATGTTTTTTGATGAAACAGTAAATGGGATTGTTTTCTCAATGTCTTTTTCTGATAGTTTGTTTTTGGTGTATAAAAATGTAACTGATTTCTGAGTATTAATTTGTTTCCTGCTACATTACTGAATTCATTTACATAGTAGGTGGATTTTCTACATTTCCCATTCTTCGTTGGGTGATCTTGTGTCCTAGGTGTCCTATGGACCCAGTGGCAGTCTCCCTGATCACCTGAGCTGGGTGCTTCAGGAGTGTCTGTTGTGTGGGTCGTGCGTGTCTTCCTGTTATAGCACAAACACAAGCTGCTGTGCGGGTTCGGGGTGGGGAGGTGACTGCATGGAGCAGCATTTGCTCCGGTGGGATCTGGCACCTGCCAAGACCACCTTTTGGGTGTTCTGTCTGTGGAGCTAACTGGGTGGTGCTCTGTAGTGGTCTGAAGATGGCCACCAGGGTGTTGGTTATGGGGCCTATTGGAGGGGCTCTGGTGCAGGCCAAGGTCATCTGCAGGCTGTGCAGGCTCAGGCTACTTCCTAACAGCTACAAAGTGATCCATGTTTGATAGCCATCTGTGCTAGGCCTGGAGGCTTGTGGGAGAGGCTATCCTGAGAACTGAGGCTGGCTGTCACCAGCCCCAGGCCTGGGGTCACTTAGCAAAATGCTCATGGCATCCTGAGACCTGCTGCTGCCTGCCAGCTACCCATAAGGCGCAGCCACTGGAATAACACTATCGTATGCCCGTTGGGTTGGGTGGGGTCTCAGGCAGTCATTAGGGTGGGGCAAACGGTGTTCACAAGACTAATGCAGATTCAGATTTGGTCGTATGGGAGAAGGACTCAGCACAGGAAAACTGGTGTCTGTCTGCAACACAGGGACAATGGTGGCCTTTTCCCAGCCCTCCTCAAGAAGGCACACAGCTCGGTTTCTTCCTGTATGTCTCTGGGGCCCCACCCCCAGCTGCTGCCCCTCTGCTGGAGCCCAGGGTGGGTGCCTGTGAACCAGTTAGACTGTGTGTGGCCCTGTAAGGAAGTATCTGGGTTTCCAATCTCGCCGATTTTCACAGCCAGATGTTTTGGGGCCTCCTCCTCCTGGTGCTGGTGCTGCGGTCTGGGGAGCCCGGTATGGAGCTGGGACACTTTGCTCCTCAGGAAGCACCTCTGCAGCTGAGACATTGCTCTTGGCTCTCAACCACCACATGTGGGTGTGAAGCCAGCCTGTTCCTCACCTCTCCTCTTCTTACCAGTCTCAGTCTGGCTTCTTCCTATAACCTTTGTTACAGGACTTCTGTTCAGCTAGTCTTTCAGATGCTTATCCAGGTTGATCTATAATTTATTTGTCATTTTGAGGTGGTTCCGGGAGGAAGTGAGCACAGCATTTATCTACTCTGCCGTCTTGACTGGAACTCCCATTTTAGGAAACACCTTGAGAGTTTATTTGAAGTTAAATACACACTTGCCGTATTCCCTGGCCATTACATTCCTAAGTATTTACACAAGAGAAATAAAAGCACAGATCTATGCTTGTACACCAAGGGTAAAAGACAGAACACGGAAGTAAACCAAATGTTCATTAATAGCCAAATTGATGAATAATTTATAGTATATTCATACAATGTACTACTACTAAGCAATAAAATACCATTAAATAATGGGACACGCAACAATATAATGAATTTCAAGATAATTACACTGTGTAGAAGAACCCACAATTATACTGTATGAGTTCATTTATATAAAATTTTAGGAAATGCAGACTAATCTGTAGTGACCAAAAGCACATCCGTGCTTGCCTGGGCATGGAGTGGTCCAGGGGAGGAGGTGTTACAAAGGGGACACAAGTATTCTTTAGGGGCTGATGGGATTGTACATTACCTTGATTATGGTGATGTTTTCACAGATGTATATATATGTCAAAATCATCAAAATACACATTTCAGGTGTGTGTAACTTATCGTGTCTTAATAAAAATGAAACAATACAAAAATCAAAAGTGATGTCATCGTGAGTTATAACTTAGATTTAATATTCTCAAGAAAAGATGCTCTTTGATTTTTCTGTAAAGAATCTGGTTGCTGAGTCCTATATATATTTGTGCCTAGCAAATGCTTTGATTCTGTGCAAGTTCTCTTCAAAAATAAATTCACTGGATTTCATTTTTGTTTGGAGACTTTTAAAATGAATATTTCAAACTCATTATCATCATTACTATTTGTAAGAATTAAAACTCATATATACATACATAAATATGTCAGTTTAATATACCAAAAATTATCATCATACCTGTTATCTAAACTTCTTCATGTGTCCCCTTTTCTATCATGAAAGGATTGTATTGTGCTTTTTTAGAAGCAAATGTGTTCAGGTACTTGCCTGCTGCTTGGATATCCAGAAGTCTCTTACCACATCACTATTATTCCCATCTCTAATTCACCTCTTCCGGTTTACCCAACACCCTTGACCTCTCTTTACGTGTAATTTTATCTGTCAGATTAATCCCAACATTGGCTCCTTAACTTCTAACAACGGCATGAAGACCATGATTCCTTTTTCTTGCCCCACAAATCCGGAGTAGGCAGGCTTGGTATTATCCCCTTTTGCCTTTTCCAACAGCACACACCATGCAGAAGCATGACAAGAAAGCTATGAGGGCCATTGGTTATGAAGACAATAACTTCATTCTCTTAATGCATTTCTCTTCAGGACGCTGGGAGTAAGCTACTAGGATAGAAGAAAAATTAAGGGAAGAAAAAAGAAAGAAAGAAAAATGGAAGATGTGAAAGGGGAATACAACCAAAATCTGGCAACTCTGTGCACGTAGTTGATACTAAGTGAACCCAGTGCATGTGATGCTTTCTGAAATCTGTCACTTTTTAATAGAATAAATGTCCCAACTGTTGACACTTCCTTCATTCCTACACTCACTCAATCCATGCATAGCAATAAGAACAATCTTCCACAAATAAGTTACATCACATGCCTCTTCGGCTTAAAATCTTTGAAAGTCTCCCCCTCCCTTCCCACTCATGAGGACGAGTAGGGCCTACGCACTCCCAAACGGGCCCGTCCCTGCTTGCCCCTCCAGCCTTACTGTGCCCTGACCCTTGCCACCTCTTTCACTCTGTTTTGAAAGACTCACCTTTCTTAGAATATGTCACGCTCTTCCCCGCTGCCTCACAGTCTTCTCTTGCAGTGCTGTCCTCAGCCCTCCAGCTTCTCATCCCACTGGCTCCTGCTCATCCTTCAGGCAGGCCTTAGCTTGACGGATAGACAGTTTGAAGACACGGAGTAAATTGTACACTCCTACTCTACACCCTTCTGAAAACTGTAACATACGTTTCTCTTCTAGCATCGGCTACGTTTTATTTATGTGACATGTATTTGTAGAATTATTTGCTCAGTGTCTCTCCTTCGCCAGATGTATTATGTCAAGGACTGGTAAATAATTTTTGTTAGTTTGAATCTCTATTTTGTTTTTGTTTTGTTTCTACTCTCCATTATATCACTAGTACTAAGTACAGTAGTGACTGGCACATAGATGTCCGATAGATATTTGGATAATGAATATGCGAATGGATGGAGAGATGGAAAACAATTTGGTGAAATAGATCCTTATCCTCTCATTACCCATGAGAAAATGGAGGCTCAGAGAGTTTAAATTGCCAAGTTAATACATGCTCCATTATCCATGGATGAGAAAACAGAGAAGATAAAGGAAAGAAAGCCAGGTACAACTAAGGAAATCTCCTTTAAAGGGAATAAGAATCCATGTCATAAATATGTGTTGGCTTATTTTTAGTTTCACTGAGAATGTATTTATTACATTTTCTACATTAGAGTGCCTGAGGAGATCCAACACTGCTCCCTTAAAACTAATAATCTCAAAATTTTAGTTCAACATTCTCTGGAGCATATGCTTTTTTGCCCTGGACCACATTGGTTTAGCCTATCTAGGATTTCAGCTGCAATGGTCATTTCTGCACAGATGGCAGAATCTTCAAGATTCTCCCCTCAAGACTTTTTCAAAAGCCTAGATCTGACTCAGCTGTGCTGCAAGTAAGTCTGGAAGAGACAGAGAGTTAATATTGCTAGGGCAACCGATAACCAATGTTGGATGAAGTGAGTGGATAAATGCCCCCATCTTCCTGTCTTTTGTTGCGACAATTTGGAGATGCTTTCCATACTGTCCTTTGAAAGTTCCCAGAAGTCCTGACTCACTACCCTCGCAGTGTCCATCTCAATAACTGGTCAAGGCATGATTGAATTTCCCTCCTCTTTGTCTCATTCCTCCTTCTCGCTCAATCTTGTTTCTTAAATTCCCTTCCAAACAGACTGCCTACACCCAAGTCCTTGCTTTAGGCTCAGCTTTTTGGGAAACCTGAGTTAAGCCATCCCATTTATCTGTTTAGGTATTTAATATGAGCATAGTTGGACACTGGCGATACCACAGTTAAGTGGTATCCCCTTGCCCTTGAAAAATCCACTCTTTAGTGGGGCACAAAGAAACGTAAACGTGGTAATTACAATACAACAGAAGCTTTGTGATAGCTGAATTCACAAATAAAATTGGGAAGTAAAGTACAGAGTTGTTATTTTGGTTGAAAAATGAGGGGACAATTAAACAGATAATGAAGATTTCATGAGTCTTGTAGGATCTGTTTCTTAACAAGATCAGGGGGTAGAGAAAAGATATCAAGGAACAAGTTCAAAAGCAACTACTGAATCACAGAAAGACATGCTGTACACTAGTGAAACATTCAAAGAATCTGTAACATAGGTACCAAGGTTGTACTAAGTCCTCTGGGGATCAGTCACCAGAGAGGGATGTTATAGGCAGTAAAGTGATACCAATTCCAGGAAAAGAGTTTTAAGGGATTAAACACCCTGTTTTACACTGTATCGAAGTGTAAGCATCTGAAGTTTTTAAACAGGGAGTTTTTGAAAGGCAATCCTGTCAGCCATGAAGAGAGTGATTGAACTGAAATTAGGGAAAACTGGAGGCAGGGGGAGATTATGAAGGTGGTGTGAGTGAGGATGGAGGAGAGGAGTCAAGGGATAAATACTACAAACGCTTAGTTCTGAATAAAATATTTCAGGCATTCCCAATGTATCTAAGGTGGTTTGTTTTTAAATAGGTGCCCCATGCCTCCACAATTCTCTATTTTTGTTCCTGTGCACATAACACATTTAGACTAATCAAATCCTGTGAACACCAGGCACTATGTTCCTAGAGGTTGGTTTTTCAGCTCCAAATCTGAGAAGGAGACTTGCGTGCAGGAAGCTGACGGGCAGGCTCCTCAGGCCTGCCCCAGTGGTGCCTGAGAGAGATGGGGTTGGGCAGAGGGAAGATCTGAACCGCCACGCACTCCTGACAAAGACTTCCACCAGCTCCCCAGGACGGCTCTGAAGCTGAGATCGTCTCCAGAGTTGTCTGGCTCGGCAGCAAGGTGACAGGGCCTTTGTACCCTACTCTGCGCATCAGTACATCTGTCATTGCGATGAGCTATCCTTAGGCAGAAGCAGTGACCTTGGACATGGAGGGTGTTTTCTGCTCGGGACAATCTCAGAAAGGGATTTTCAGCTTTAGGCCTGATCGGCTCAGGCCAACACCCCTGACACCAGGAGGAATGAGTGTCTCAGTCCCGAAGGAGAGATCCGACCATATACTACCGTGTCCACCACAGTTCTTCGTTACACCTCGTTCCATTTGTCACGTGGGGGTCCTGACAGATTTCAACAAGTCAGTCTTAACATGAGGCTCCCCACCTTCTGCAACACCAGAGTGTAATCAACATTTTAAAACAGAAAGGCAACGTTCTCCTTTACGAGGCTGGTTTGCTGTTGTTTTTCTTTAGGAGATGAAGTCAAAATACTGTATAACCCTAACTGCCTTGCATGATTTTTTTTCTTTTGGTTTTGTCAAAAACAACTTACAAAAACTTCTACAATTTTCTGAGCAGTAGCATGAAGGAGCCTCCTTGAAAGAATTTTTTTCTTATTTTAAGTTATTGCTGATGCAGACTGTTGAATAGCTACCCACTCTAGTACCAAGAAAATAAGTTTTAAAATAAGTCACTATGTCGAACTGCAATGTCAGAGAGGTGCCCATATTCAGTAACTGCTATAATATAGATAAATAACCAGAGGCGAGTACTGCCACTCTGGTGACTGAAAAATAGTATTTTAAGTCAATACAATGTAACAATTGCATTAAACACCTTGTAACTGCCCCCCTCCCAAAATATCTCCACAAATAAGTGCCCCCAAGAAGCATTTAATCTGTTATATTTTCAAAGCATTCTATTCGGGCTTACTAATTTTCAAAGAATGCCCACTTAAAATTTCCGGGCATGCCATTCTCCCAAGATGCTGCTCTCAGAGATGATCTTCCTCATCCTCTTTTAAAAGGCATTCTTTCTGGAGCATTTTCAAACTCTGATGAGAGATATCAATAAATTTCTACTAATAATTTGTTATAAAAACATATTTGAGGCTTTTCCCCCCTAAATCTTTATTTCAAATACTACATTTCACAGTGATTCTAATACTAATGTCATCTTTAAAATAAATCATGATGTGTACTTCATGTGATCTTTTCAGAATGCAATAAAACAGATTGTTTTTAATGGCTGCTCCAGCAATGAAAAATATCTGTGTTAGGTGGAAACAACAAATTGATGCTTTTTCAATTCCTTTTAATAGCATGAGGATCTTTGCAACCTGCTGTGAAAAATATTCTCTTAATGATAAGCCTGTGGCACAACTTAAAGAGTCATCAAGAAATAAATGTGTTGCTGTCTGGTTGGCAGCTTAGTGTCCCTTAATTGAAGTGCTGCACGATCCTGCGCGGGGAGAGCCTCCAGGGTTTCGTCGCTCCCTGGCACAGGCACCTCTGATGAGACATGCAGATGAAGATGTGTCAATAAAATCTTCACCAATTTGCTGTAATTGCACAGGCTGATTAATTTTATAACCATGGGTGCTTCTCTTAGCGAACCTAAGGAATGATTTAGACTTTATTAAGCAACTTATTTTGATCTTTTTTTCAAGAGAGACTATCGCATCATAGTTTATCGCTGAGTGCTACACTGGGCATATTTTCTAATAAGGATTCTAAATTTTTTATTAAAGAGAGGATCACGAGCTTGTCTTGGCTCGGAGGGAGTGTAGTGGCAGCAACTTTTGGGGACTCCTACTGTTTCAAAAGCACTTCAAGCATTGGAGTTGCTCAAAACTGAAGTAACTTTATATTTGAAGCAATGGAGTTGGCAGCTCTTAGCTACATTTTTAGTGTGCAAAGAAAATGAACTGAATCGAGAAAATATGGCTGTATATTTTTATTTTTGCTTTAACATTTTATCATAACTGCCCTTTGACATCTAAGATTATTTGCCTATTCATAGTCAATTAACACTTTATATTTGAAGCCTTTGTTCAATAAAAAATTAATTATTATGCATGGGTGGGCAATGTGTTTGGAGTTTGAAATACATGATTTTATGCATAAAACAGGCTCCATTTTATGTATTTAAACCAAAATTGCTATAACATTCACAGTGCAATAAAAATCAGATACAAAGAGTCATTTCAAACTTCTGAAATGTGAGCTCAGAGACACATGTTTGTAAATTTCAAACTATAAAAAGAAATGAAATTGCAAGTTGAATTTCCAGTAAATTTATCTTTTAAAAAGGCTGGGAACCCATTAAAAGCCATTTTATTCCATAAGCAGGCTACACAATGAGACCATTATTAGTCCTCAATACCATTATAGAGCTTGGGATTGTAAAATGCCTGTTATAGATGTGATATTCAATAAATAACAACTGACATCCTTCTCTCAGGGCTAAGGATGTTTGTAAACAGCCTTCGGAAGGAAGGTCACAGGCACATCTGTCCCACTCCAAAGTTCTCTTCTCCTGATGGTGAATTTAAAGAGATCTGGGGTCTCAGAGGAGGCATCTCCTAAAGAATGTTTGTAGTCCTAAAGTAAATGCTTTAAATCTTCCCATATTAAAAGTCCATAGTAAATGCATATAAAATGGCTTTTTCTTGATTTTCTTAAACAAAGATTCAGGAGATTAAACTCCACTTTTTTAACATGACTTTGGGAACTGTAAAAGTATATGAAGAACATTAAGAAGATGATACTTAAAATAGTTTTAGTAAAAAAATATAATGAACTTAAAATTACAGTTTTTGCTAATATTTTAACATCCGTTAGCATTGATGAACAGCTCATTGCATTTGAGTGAAATTTTAGCAAGTTCTGTGGAGTCCTTTAGCAGTGTCATAAGGAAAAGAAGTGTCCTCTCTTTTGTTGGGATATCGTAGGACTACAATTCTGTTACGCAGTTAGGATGACCTCCATCAATAACAGTAAACATTTTTTGAAAGAGTAATAAGGTCTCTCTCAAGCCATTTCTAAGTTTACTGTAGTTCTTGACTATACTTTGGACCAAATACAAGAATGTAAAAGTGAATGAAGAATGAATGAGTGGATGGATGGATGGATGGATGGATGGATGGATGAATGAAGAAAACTGCTCTTTTTAATGTGTTTTGCATGACTGAAACATTGTTCTCTGATTTAACTTTTGTAATAAGTCAATGTGAAACACAAATAGGGAACAAAGTCAACCTTCTATTACGGTTTTGGAAAAAATACAATAAAATGTCTATATTAAAATAAATGAAACTTCTTAATTTATTTTTGAGACTGACAACTGACCAAAACCCATTAGGTACATCACATGGTACAATAAAAATAGCTGCTCTGGCTACATCTGAAAGTCTCTGCAGCTGCAGGAATACTTCTTGGAAATAAAGTTTATGTTTACACAGGTGCAGCCATATTTAACAAAAAAAAAAAAATTGTACGCACTATGCAAACAGCTGCCTGTCTGTTTTCTTTGGCAGAGCTCTTTCCAACTGAAACAATTTGTATCCAGCTCATCACTCTGTGATATCTATGTAAACAATCCTGAAAAATTCCTGTACAAAGAAGAGGTTTCTCATAACCATCTTTTAGATAAACCATTAAAGCAGGAGCCACTTGATCGAGCCTGCTAAGAAACTATGCCCTTAGTGAAATATTTACCATCTAATATTACATGTATAAGCTGCTAAAAAAGCATTAAGATTGTAGGTAGCAACCATCAGGGGTGTTATCTACCTCAGTAACTTGAAGGGAGTAATGACTGAAAGGATTAAGAAAAATTGAACATTTTTCCTTACCAATTTAGTATTCTATTCCAATTTTAGTCACATTGTACAGATTATTTTTCAAAACTATCTCATTGCAAAGTGTATATTCTTTCATTATGTCACTATTAAGATTTAATTAAGTTCAGCCACAGCTGATGTGAGAGATACAAACAAACTCTTCTCTTAAATGTTGTTACATAGATTGGGTGCATAGGTTCCAGGTCATGATTTGCTTGGACGTTACGGCCTAACATAAGTCACTACAAACTCATGTGCACCTGACTTATGTAACAATATTTAAGAAAAGAGTTTGTTTGTGTCTCTCATATCAGCCACAACCTCTGCTGGGTTAAGAATGTTCTATTTCAAAAGTCACATCTGTTTATAAAATTATACTTAAGCATGTTACTTTTGATTTATTTTCTAAAAATCAATTTATACACTGTGCAATTTATTCTTATTGAAATCAGAAATTTTTTTACAAATAGTGTGAAGAATTGATTAGTTTCCTTTCCAATGATTGTGTTAATTCATTCAATAGCTCTAATTATGTTTTAGGACCTCACTATTCTAGGCACTGAAAATACAGTGGTCAGTAAAACAGACAACATTTATCTTGGAAAAAAATATACTTTAGAAGACTGTTAGAAGTTACTGCTCTTAACCATGTGGAAAATTAGTGAAGTTGAATCAGAAATGTGAATGGCCAAAGAAGAAATGATGTAGGATGAAGTGATAGTAACAAAGGAAGCATTTGCCCCAAACTCCTTAGCTTAAAAACTTTGCTCATGGTATTTCGGTTAATTCCTCATTACTAATTTTCCCTGATTAATTTGAAAGGGATACAGAAGTTGAAATACCAACTTTCCCTAAAATATGGCAACTATAAGAGTAATCTCTCAATAGTCAAACTAGTTATGGGAAGAGTTTCTGAATAAATTGCATCCAAATTAGTACCCTTGACCTTCCCTGAGATGGCCAGCCAGAGGCCAGGTTGGAATGGAATGGCTTTTTCAGTGACTGAGAATCTTTCTCATTATAATACTGTTTGTATAGCTTCAAAAATCTCAAACACATGAGACTGCAGTGATCCTGAATTCTCCGCAATACAAATAGAGGTTTCAGCTTGCTGAAATGTTTGCTTTGTGGTATAGAATACACTTCCATAAATGTTTCAATGTTTAGTATTAGAAGATGTATAACCAAACACATTATAATGAGTATTCAATATTAAAACACTTTAAAACTTCTTTAAAAACTTTTTAGCTGTTTAGAACAGAAGTCTGCCTTTAAGTGCCTTTGTATATCAGATTGAAATTTCTATTTATTCATTTTTTATTGTAGCTTAAGCTCTGCACAAATTTTATTAATGCTTCAGTTCCAAGTTACATGTACTCAGGCATATTCAGAGTGTCCCTGTGTTATCAAGTGATCCTGACTAATACCAAACAAACAACAAATGTTCTCTTCACTGTGGTGAAGGAGAGCAAATGAATAGATAAAAAGCTCTTCATTTCGTCGTACCATGCCCTAAAATCCTAAGAGGAACTGATGCAAATTCTATGCTGTCCACTGACCTGCTAAAATTAAATGTCAGTCAGGAAATCCAGAACACTCACTGAACCTACAAAATATCCAAGATTTAGCTGTGCCCTGAGGCAAATATGGAAATTTAGGTAGGGTTTTCAAAAAGTCACAATAGTAAATCATTATATCACCAATCATCAACAACAACAACCACATACGCACTAACAAATGCCTGATTTTTCTAGATCTCTAGAATCTGAACCCAAGGGAAGCTGCTTGAATATCCTTCCAGAGATTTTGAAGTTTAAACAATGAGAAAAACAGAGCTAAAAATCAAACCAAAGAGATTTCCCTCATTATCCTGCTTTGGAATGACTCTTCTATGATGTATAGCTATACTCTAAGGAGTAATCCACAAAATTAGTTCAAGGGGATAGGCTTTGTACTGTTAATTACTTTTCAAAGTGTGAATTTTTAGCTTGGTCTTACTTTTTCTTAGAAATTTTATTATTTTACCCATAACAAGTATATATCTTTGATTTGTGAAGAAAGTGGATGATGTTTCAATGTAGATGCAAAAAATCAGTCAGGAAAATCCTCCTTTTCACTACATTCTTTCTTTTCTACCTCTTTTCCTTTTTCTTCTTGTTTTTTATTATTCTTCCTGGTAATCAACTGCTTTTTGTAAAAGTCATTTAAAAATACAAAAATATATAAAGAAGATAATTAAAAACCCCAAGAATTTTTATAATCTAGGGCTGAATACTTTTCTAGTTTTTGGTGTATTTCTCCCTATACTTTCATTATGATTCTTGTGCACCAACAGAGTTACTGAAGTAGACTTGCTGGGCCATAAACAAGGAGCTTGTTCTAGGGCCTAACAGATACCACTTTTCTATTTCAGCCAGAGTCACTGACTCACACTGCCATCCTGTGTCACAGTGCCTGTCTCATTGGTGCTTTGCCAGTGGTGTGTACCTTGCAATCTTTCCTTTGTAGTTGAAGTTATTTCAATTTTTTTATCTGGATTACTATAAAGTTAGTTTTTGTCATATATGTAGCTCAGTAGTTATATATATATTATCATGAAGATTTTTCTCATTGATTTGTGTTCTTTGTATTTTAATATGTGCTAACTTTTAATTTTCATGATAGCAAATATTTCCCACTTTCCCATATGCTTTTAATTTTATTAATTTATTTAATGAATAAAAGTTGTTAGTGTTTATGTAGTCTAATGGATTGATCTTTTTATTTGAGGGCTTTTTGTTTACTTTTTTTTTGCTTGTTTCACACTTTTATTGATTTCATTTCATTTTATTTTCACATTTCTTTTTTCTAAGTATTTTATTTATTTTTATTACATTTTATTGATTATGCTATTACAGTTATCCCAATTTCCCCCCTCTATCCCTCATCCAACCAGAACCCCCCACTCCCTCAGGTAATCTGCTCACCATTATTCATGCCCATGGGTCATAAGTATAAATTCTTTGGCTATTCTATTTCCGATGCTGTCCTTTACATCCCCATGGCTATTTTGTAACTCCCTATTGGTACTTGTTAATGCCCTAAACTCTTCACTGATTGCCCCACATACTCCTACCATCTAGCAGTCATCAAAACACTCTCTGTATCCATCACTCTGTCTCTGTTCTTTTTATTTGCTTAGTTTGTTTTTTAGATTTAATTGTTAATAGATTTGTATGTTTTTTTACCATTCTTGCTCCCAAGATATCCTTCCCAAATTTTAATCTACCCCATATAGGTGAGGGAAGAGCCTGTTCTGCATTTGCGTCCTTCCTACCAGTCTGGATGGATGTGGTTTCTTTAATTCTGTAGTTATCAGACTTCCATTCAACTCTATTCTGACAGTTCTGAGTGATGGTTGTTCTATATTTTAGTTGTAATTTTGATGTGATTGTATGAAGAGGTGAACCATGGCTGCCTACTCCACCATCTTGACTGGAAGTCTCTATTTACTTTTATACTTATAAAGACATTTTGCATTCAAAGACAAAAAAAATCCTCCTGCATTTTATAGCTTTTGTTTGACAGGTTACTCTTTGTAAAATTTAATTGCTTAGTCCATCTTGAATTAATTTTGGGCTATTGAGCTGAGAATTTGCCACTTCTGTATCTCTGTACTGTGATTTATTTTACTTCAGAGTGCTTATCACATGCTACTATTTTATTATTCATATTCCTCCATTGCCAATAGAATGTTTGATGCTGGATGTAGAGTCTCTATTTTATCCACTGCTATATCCACAGCAACTGGAACAGGGCTTAGTCACCTACTTGGTCCTGAATAAACGTTTGCTAAATGGATGAATGTAGTATAAAATGATTATTTTATAAAAATAGCTTAGTTTTCCTAAAATTTCCTACTGCAAACAAACTTTTCTCTGGTTATAATAGTTGAACTAGACCAAGCTTTTGAAATCATTTCTTTCATAGGTATAACTAAAATCATCAGAATGGACAATTTTGTGAATGAGGTGACTAAGTCAAGAAAAGAGGGTCTACCAGTCACACTTGAACTCACAATTAACATTGAAAAAGGCCCTGCCTTTATTTGAAACTTCAATTATTTATAGAAGAAACAAGAGAATATCAGAAAGAAAAGAATCTTTTGCAAAGAATTTGAATCATGTTTAATTTAATCTTTATTGTATTTTCCCCATTACCATTTAGTCTGCTTATGCCTTCCTCTCCTCAGCAGTCACCACACTGTTGTCCGTGTCCATAAGTCCTTTTCCTTTTTGCTCAGTCCTTCCACCACCTCACCTCTCTCCCACCAACCAGCTGTCATCTGCTCTCCATCAATGATCCCATCTCTGTTTTGTTTGTTAGTTCAATTTGTTTATTAGATTCCACTTATTAGTGAAATCATATGGCATTTGTCTTTCTCTGACTGGCTTATTTTTCTTAGCATATGTTCTCCAGGTCCATCTGTACTGTTGCAAAGCTTAAATCTTTCTCCTTTTTAGGGCATAGTAGTATTCCATCAAGTAAATATCCCATAGTTGTTTTTACCTACTCATCTATTGATGGACACTTAGGCTACTTCCATTTCTTAGCATTTGTAAATAATGTTGCAATGAACATAAGGATGCTTATATTCTTTCAAATTAGTGTTCCTTCAGATATACTCCCAGAAGTGGAGTCACTGGGTCAAAAGGCAGATCCGTTTTTAATTTTTTGAGGTATCTCCATACTGCTTTCTGCAGTGGCTGCATCAGTCTTCATTCCCACCAAAAATGCAAAAGGGTTCCCCTTTATCCACATCCTTGCCAGCACTTGTTCTTCATTGATTTATTGATGATAGTCATTCTGACAGGTGTGAATGGTATCTCACTGTGGTTTTAATTTGCATTTCTCTGATGATTAGTGACATTGAGCATCTTGTCATATGTCTATTGGCCATCTCTGCACTCTCTTTGGAGAAATGTATATTCAGGTCTTTTGCCCATTTTTCAATTGGGTTGTTTGTTTATTTTGGTGTTGAGTTTTGTAAGCACATAGTACTGGAAGTCTTAACCACAGCAATCAGACAAGAAGAAGAAATAAAAAGCACCCAAATT
Organism: Anoura caudifer; assembly: GCA_004027475.1. NCBI lineage: Eukaryota > Metazoa > Chordata > Mammalia > Chiroptera > Phyllostomidae > Anoura > Anoura caudifer. Next base: position 102,984 of record PVKU01005950.1, read on the forward strand.
GAAAAGGAAGAAGTAAAACTGTCTTTATTTGCAGATGACATGATACTGTACATAGAGAACCCTAAAGACTCCAACAAGAAACTACTAGAACTGATAAATGAATTCAGCAAAGTAGCAGGATACAAAATTAATTTCCAGAAACAAGTTGCATTTTTATATGCTAATAATGTACTAACACAAAGGGAAATTAAGAAAATAATCCCATTTGTAATTGCTTCAAAAAGAATAAAATACCTAGGAATAAACCTAAACAAGGATGTAAAGGACCTGAACGTAGAAAATTATAAGACACTGAAGAAAGACATTAAAGAAGATACAGATAAATGAAAGCACATATTATGTTCATGGACAGCAAAAATTAACATCATTAAAATGTCCACATTACCCAAAGCAATCTGTACATTCAATGCATGCCTATCCAGATTCCAATAACATATTTCAAAGACCTAGAACAAATATTTTAAAAATATATATGGAACCATAAAAGGCCTCACATAGCAACAGAAATCCTGAGAAGGAAGGACAAAGTTGGAGGACTCATACTACTTAACATCAAACTATACTAGGTCATAGTAATCAGACATAAATGGAACAGAATAGAAACCCAGAAAAAAAACCCACACCTTTATAGTCAATTAATACTTGACAGAGGAAGCAAGTGCATACAATGGGCTAAAGATAGCTTATTTAATAAATGATGTTGGAAAAATTGGACAGATATATGCAGAAAAATGAAACTAGACCACCTTCTTATACCACACACAAGAATAAATTCAAAATGGATCAAAGACTTAAATATTAAACTCCAAACCTTAAAAATCCTAGAAGAATGAGCTACCAGAAACTACAGGGAAACTACAATGAACTCAGTACAAACTATGTCAACATGAAAAAGGAAATAGAAACTATCAACAGGGGCCAAGAGGAAAGGAAGAATACAATTTCTGAACTGAAGAACACAGTAGAAGAAATCAAAAGCACAATTGATGAAGCAGAAGATCGGATCAGCGGGTAGGAGGACAAAGCAGAAAAAAACACCCAGAAAGAGCAAGAAGAGGAGAAGAGGCTCAGAAAGAATGAAGAGGGATTAAGAGAAGTGCAAGACAATATGAAACGTAATAATATCAGAATAATAGTGGTACCAGAAGGAGAAGAGGAAGATAGAAAACCTGTTTGAAAAAGTAATGATGGAAAACTTCCCTAATTTGATGAGAGAGAAAGTCAACAAATACAGGAAACAAGAGAGACCCAATCAAGAGGAACCCAAAGAGGCCCACTTTAAGACACATATTATTAAAATGGCAAAAATTCTGAGACAAAGAAAGAATCTTAAAGGCAGCAAGGGAGAAAAAGGAAGTAACACACAATGGAGCCCCAATAAGGTTAGCAGCTGACTTCTCAATGGAAACGCTCCAAGCCACAAGACAATGGCAAGAAATATTCCAAGTAATGAGAACCAAAGTCCTACAACCAAGACTACTTTACCTAGCAAGGCTCTCTCTCAATCAAGATAGAAGGCCAAATAAGGAGCTTCCCAGACAAAAGAAGTCTAAAAGAATACACTTCCACCAAACCAGCTCTGCAAGAGATGTTAAAGGGACTGCTTTAAGGAAAGGAAGAAAAAGAGAGAGAGAGAAGAACACAGGCATGAAAATGACAATGAATAAGTACCTATCAATAATAACCTTAAATGTAAATGGATTAAATGCTCCAATCCAAAGGCATAGAATAGCTGAGTGGATAATAAAGCATGACCCACACATATGCTGCCTACAAGAGACCCATCTCAGGACAAAAGACCTACACAGACTCAAAGTGAAGGGCTGGAAACAAATTTTCCAAGCAAATGAACAGGAAAAAAAAGCCGGGGTAGCAATATTCATATCAGACAAAATAGACTTCAAAAGAAGGGCCATAAAGAGAGACCCAGAAGGTCACTTCATAATACTCAAGGGAAGAATCCACCAAAAAGACATAAACATTGTAAATACATATGCACCCAACATAGGAGCACCCAAATACATAAAGAAAATCTTAGAGGACTTCAAGAAAGATATTGACAGCAACACAATTATAGTAGGGGATTTTAACACCCCACTGTCAAAAATGGACAGATCTTCCAAACAAAATATCAACAGAGATATTGTGGCATTGAACAATGTCGTAGATGAAATGGACTTAACTGATATACATAGAGCCCTTCATCCCAAAGAAGCTAAATACACATTCTTTTCAAATGCATATGGGACATTTTCAAAGATAGACCACATGATAGGACACAAAACAAGCCTTGACAAATTCAAGAATATTGAAATCATACCAAGCATTTTCTTTGACCACAAGGGACTGAAACTAGAAACCAACCCCAAGGGGAAAAACCTGAAACATTCAAAATCATGGAGATTGAATAGCATGCTATTAAACAATGAATGGGTCAAGAATGATATTAGGGAAGAAATCAAAAAGTTTCTGGAGACAAATGAAAATGAACTCCCAACAACCCAAAACTTATGGGACACAGTGAAGGCAGTCCTCAGAGGGAAGTTCATAGCAATACAGGCCTACTGAAAAAAGATAGAAATATTGCAAACAAACAACTTAACCCTACACTTACAAGAACTCGAAGAACAACAACAAAGACAGCCCAGAGCAAGTAGAAGGAAGGAAATAACAAAGATCAGAGCAGAATTAAATGACATACAGACTGGATCAATGAATCCAGGAGCCAGTTCTTTGAAGAGTTAAACAAAATCAACAAGCCATTAAGCAGGCTCATCAAGAAAGAAAGAGAGAGGACCCAAATAAACACAATCAGAAATGAAAGAGGAGAGATTACAAAACACTACTGGGAAACTCAGGCACTTTTGGCCACCTTTGAAGTTTTTTCTGGCCTCTACAAGTTATTGTTAAGTGAGCAAACACATACATTTTTTAATCAGAACTGGCAACAGGTTTACTTAAAGAATGGGCGGTCTGGTTAGTTATTCCACCTCTCTTAGATTCTCTCCGCTGAGGGAATACAATGTGTTAATGCATTCACACTGCATGAAGAGACTAAGCATTATTTTAAATAGCATGCTCTCATTCGTCTTTCTTGGAGCAGAAGAAACATAAATACCAAATCTGAATCTCAAAAATGAAAACATATAGTGGATATAAACATCAACTTTTGATCAAAGGTATATATCCTGTACCTCATTTCTTTTATTGCTTCATGTAGGTTCCAGTTTGCTAGTAGCATCATTTCAAGAATATAAGAAATAAAACTTAAGCAAGTGGATTAAATCCCTCAATTTATTTACAATTTCCTCTGCTCCTGCCATTGTCTTAGGCAGCATCACATCCGCCATGGCCCTGAGTTTCAGTTCGCTGCTCATTAGCCTTCAGGATGGAAAAACAAAGCAAAGAGCAAACTGATTCTGCAAATAGCTATGGAAACATGTGGTCTAAGTTGACATAAAAATTGAATTTAGCAAATATATGCAGAGCACCTATTAGCTACAAGTCTCTGTGCTAGAAGCTTGCTAGGGATAGGAGATATAAAGACAGGCTCTTGTCCTGGCCGGTGTGGCTCAGTGGATTGAGTGCCAGCCTGAAAACTGAAAGGTTGCTGGTTCAATTCTCAGTCAGGGTACATACCAGGGATGTGGGCCAGGTCCCCAGTCGGGGGGTGTGGGAGAAGCACCCACACATTGATATTTCTCTCCCTCTCTTTCTCCCTCCCTTCCCTTCTCTCCAAAAATAAATAAATAAAATATTTTTTAAAAAAGACAGTCTCTTCTATCAGCAGCTTCTCAGTCTTGTAAAAAATGCAGACCTGCCACCACAGACAGATTAAATATAAATAAATAACCAAAGTGCATGCTGAAAATCATAGACATGAAGTTAAGAGGGTGATCCGCTCTGTATGGGAGAATCCTGCATGGCATTTAAACTAGACCTGATGAGCAAGTGAATGTGGGAAGGAAACCTAGTGGTTGGTGTCTCTTCAGCATTTTGGTCTGCGTGAGTTTGGCAATGGTCCTGGTTTTCACTGCAGTGCATTGAAATCTTGCTTCTGATGTGTCTGTTCCAAACTTGGAGGGGCTGTTCAGTACTCAAGGGAGAAGCAAGTAGCAATGACGTGGGAGTAGCAGGGGTGTCTCAGAACCTCTGTTGCCTCCCTTTTCTTCATGTATCAATCCAATCATTCCTATAAATGTTGTTCCTTCAAGTGGCACAAACACCTTCCTCTTCCCACGCCACTTCCAACTTTATGTCCACGCCCCTTTCCATTTGAATTGTTCTCAGAGCATCCTGGATGTTCTGAGCACTTCCAGGTTTTGCTGCTTATATCCTAATATATTCTCCCCAAAGAAGAGCCACTTAGGGGCGTTTTCAAAGGTAAAACTCTGAGTATGTCATCACCCAGATCAACTCTCCGATGGCTGTTAATTACCCTCAGGGAAAAAACAAAAACAAAACCTCTGAATGGTACAATTTATCTGATCTTTCACCCCAGCCCTAGATGGCTTCCTAGACTTATCTCTTGCAAGTCTCCCACTTAGACTACATGCTAAAATTGCACTGAGTGCACTGAACTACCTGCCTGTCTCGCAAGGACTCATGCTCTTTCTGGATTCTGTTCCTCTGAATCAAACCTCTGCTTGAAACCTTTGCTCTCCTACCTCACTGCCTAACTCATTCACCTCTTGAGTCCCTGTTTAGATGCCACTTATGTCTAGAGGCCTTCTCGGACCCTTGTGACTTGACTCAACTTCCTTCTTATGCGTTTCCACAGCCTCCCGTAATTAGTCCCATTGCATTCCATATTACTCTGCATTATATTTGCTTGCTTACTTATGCATATCATCTATAGGATGAGATTGTATTTTCTGAAGGAAAAAAAGGGAAGAAGGAAGAAAGGAAGGAAGCAGGAAAGGGAGGGAGAGGGGAGGGAAGGATGGAAGAAGGAAGAAATCAAGGAAAGAAGGGAGAGAGGAAGGGAGGGAGGGAGGGAGGGAGGAAGGAAGGAAAAGAGTAAGGAGAAAAGGAAGAAAAGAAAGAAGTAGGGGAGTAGAAATAAGACCCACTCCTCCTTGTCTAAAAACAAGCTAAGAATAATATGTCAGCAGTAGTCCCTGGGTAAACACATGTAGATAAAATACCAGCCTTCTGCAGAAAATTATATTTCATTGGAAATTAATTGACAGGCCAGCTTTCTTAACATTCAAGGAGAGAGAAAGGAAGGAGTATGGATATATCTCTATTTATGGTACTAAAATTTTGCTTTAAATTTCATCTCTAGATCATATATTATAACATAGTTCTTTATTTCAAGATTAATGTAAGTTTACCAGTCTTCCTAGAGAAGACTGAATTATTTATAACCGAATAAACATTCATGAGTTATGGATATTGCACAGGCTGAAGAAAAATCTTTGTTTTCGGTGTGTGTGTTGACCTGAGAGGTGACAGAGAAAATGGAGCATTGACACTAAGGAAAGAAGAAAATTTGAAACTTATACCAAGACTTTTGCCCTCAATGAAGCTCAAAGCTCTAACTGAGCTATTGCAATATTTTGTCCCAAATGATAATATTTTAGGGAGATTTTGAGATACAGTCTCCCTTTGATCTTTATTCACTGAATAGGACTGAATTTAGTAGAGGTTATGATCATGCGATAAGCAGGTTTTTAAAACAATATTCCTTTAAAATATCTGAAGCATCATCTTGGCTCCTTTTTCATGGCATTTGACTAAATTCTGTGACTCTTTCATTGGCTCTTTCCTTATCTAAGATTCTAGTTCTACACTGACAAAAGGTTCATGCTAGCTCTGGGCAGATTCTATTATGTAATTTTTCTTTATTCAGTGCCCTCAGCTTGACTAGAATCTAAGCAACTTCTCACTGTCCCAGTGGGCAATGCCTTTCATAAACAATAAGGACATTAAAGGAGGAAAAAAAGTCTGAAAACCATGTATTTTAAGAGATTTCAATACAATATATTAGTAAGTGAATTTCATGTCACTGCCTTGAGAACTGACAGCCGTCAGCAACGTAAACACGGACGTGCCAAACGCCAGCAGCTTGCAGACTGCGAAGTTCATCAACTCATTCAGCGACACAGATGTTTCATTTAATACTCTTCATACTAGAGATTAGGATTATATTTTTTCTTTTCCTTTTTTTTTTAAAGGAGAAGGGGGGAAATTTTCCTGACATGCTACCAACATCATCCCACACTGAGGGCCAGATGGGGAAAAATGCAACGGCTGCAGCTTGGTTTATGTACCGTGTTGCGGGGAGAAAGGAATTTTGTTGCAGAATGAGTTTCAGCTTGATCATTTGTTACTCTGATCTAAACATGAGTCAACGAATAAAGGACTGCCAGCCAAACTTCAAAAAGTTCCTGAGAGTGCTTTCACATGAAATGCATCTGGACCAAGTGCCTCAGTGCATCCCAACCTGCCACACCCAGAAAAGACAGAGAATAGGACTTGAATGGGTGCTTTGGTGTGGGGCCCTTTGCAAAGATATTTGGAGAAGAAATTTCACATCTTGTATTGCTGCCACTTTTGTGATGAAGATTTTTAGGATGGTTTTTCCTTCTGTTGTTAACATTGTTTACATCATTTGAGTTTAGGATTTTGACTGTTATGCCCCTGCAATTCCACAGCTTGCCCTCGGATTTCTGGATGGACCCAAAAATCCCAGTAAAGTCTAGAATAAACAAGAGTCTATGGGCACTGTTGCTCTGAGTGTTAGTAATGCACATCTGGAATTTTCTATGGGTGTTTTCATCACCTGCAGAATTGGGAACAAGCATGGACGTGTCAAAGAGACCACTGTAATTTGTCTAACTACAGGTTTGATTTAGTTGGGGAGAGGGAGAATATTTCTATTCTTTAAACGCAGTGAGACAGATGTTTTGCTGTAACAAGCGTATCTACTGGGCCGTGGCTCTGGAGGCAGGCTTTTAGCGTATCTGTGGCCGAGGTGCATCCAGCCAGGTGCCGCAGGGCCACAGTCCTGATAGGGCTGCTAATGTTCTGCCTTCATAACCCCATGCTCTAAACTACCATTTTCCCCTCTGTTTTGTTTTGTTACATGATCTAGGCAACTTGTCCTACCATGCTGTTAGCCTCTCCCAATTTTTCCCCTCCCAGTCCTAGCTACAGAAAATATTGTCTTCTGATCCTCAGCGTCCCCACTCACCTTCTCCTCTAAGGAGAGTTGTGGACTTGCTGGACTGAGTCTCAGCTGTTTGGTGATGCTGAATGACAAGAACAGGGAAAGGGAGACCAAAACAGAGAGAAAGGAGAAAAGGCGCAAGGATTCTAGATTGCTGGGTTGGACCCAGACTTCCTCGCACTGAGAAGCGTCTGGATCACTGGAAACTGGAGAGGGTGTTTCAGAGCATTCGGGGAGGCTGAGATACCCTACTTGTGAAAGAGTTAGGAGTGGGCAGAAGTAAAACCACAGCAAGTGTTTGAGAGAAATGGACAACAGGTTCTCAGGTGAGACTAAGGGGCAGCTATGAGATGCAGAACAATTGGGGAGGAAGACAAGGTGGTCTTGAGAAATGTTGCTATGATTTTGAAATGTATTATATATAATAATTTTAAGCAGATGGAAGCAAACATTAGAATCATCTTTCAGAAAGTTTCTTCTGGTTCCTGAACTCCGAATACAGCTCAATGCAGATACCACGGCCCAAGGAGCCTCACACCTAATGAAGATTCCACTTGTTCTTCTTTTCTCTCTGGCTTTATTATCAGCATTGTACATGAGAGGGATAATGCATTAGGTGTCTTAAAACAAGCAAAACTTTATCAGCACCAATGTTAACTGTCAAGTGAAGCATATACTTTTAAAATAATTATTCACCTTAAATTCATCTCCCTTCACTGATAAGCATGCATACAAATAGCAAATTTTATCAGTGGTGAAGAGAGGAAGTCCATTTCGATCAGTTATAGGCTTTTGGAAAAATGTGTCTATTTCCTAATATTTCATACTTCAGTACAGTTACACAAGGTCAGCACCATGGAGATTATTTAGGGCAGCAGTTTTCAAAGGCTGGTCCATGATAGAACTTTTACTGGTTCACAGTAAAATGTAAAAAATAAGGACAATATGGCAAATTTATCAAAAACCTAAGTGCGTTTAGTCTAAAAGGACTTATTGCTACAGTTTTTATATTAAGATGTCATTTCTTCTGGGAAATGGCAGTGTCAGTAGGTGGTAACATTATTGGAACAAGATACATGTTAACCATCCCTTTTTAAGTAGCTCACGTTCTTTGAAGCTTTTTCTGATGTATAAACTCCAAAAAGAAGCCCAGAGACCATTCACTCAGAGCGCTGAGGGTGTAACACCCTAAATGAATCCTACAGACATGAAGGAGCCTAACTTTGTATTTGTGTAACTTGTAGTCATTAGCAAAATTCTAGTTCAATAAATTAAATGAGCAGAGGTACACAAAGATAAGGAAACTTTTAGTAAAAGAATAATGCATTTTCCTAAGTGAAGCTACTACTCTTGAGCACAGAAGAATGCTCAAGAGCATTTAGAGAGGTTCAATTGTGCGGTGAATGTGTGTTTGATGAATGAATAAGCAAATGCAAATACTTGCCCTAGATAACATACTGGTATCGGCTGTGTAAAAAAAGATGCAGCTTGTACATATCACTAATAAGGTGCCTTTTAGTATCAAAATTATTTAAAACATAAAGAAAAAAGCAGACTAGTTTAACAAACATCATGTACTTACAACAATGAATTAATTTAGCTTATTTCCTTGAAAACTTTTTCCTTTAAGGAATAAACATCAAAATGATGTTGAAATTCCCCTATTCTCACCAATCACATTATCTCTTTCTTCCTGAAAACTAACCATTATTCCATAGTTAGGGTGTTTTATCTCAGGTATACATCATTCTAAAATATTTTTAAAAAGTGTGTCCACAAATCATGTATAGTACTATTTTGCATGATTTAAAAAGCTAATTAAATATACTTTTATTGTATTTAGCCATCTGCAATTAATTTATACATGTTATTTTTAAACTTATTAATATTGAAATGTATAAATCTAGCTAATTTATTTTAACCTATAAAGAATGTTCAATAATATGTGTATATTCAACTATATTATGCAATACGAAATTACTCTCCAAATTATTTCTCAAATTTGAATTTCAAACAATAGTATATCTGAGTTTATATTTCCTCACAACCTCATCACCATTTATTATTATTAAACTTAAAATATTGCAAACCTTTTGACTATGTTTTTCCTTTGTTGCTTTGTTTCAAATGGTAAATAAGTTTGACAGCATAACTCAGTGCTATTCTTGCTCATTTTTCTCAAGTACATAACAGAAAAATATCCTCAAAACTATTTGTGGATCAAAATATTTGTCATATGTCTCAACTATTTAATTTACTTGATTTTAACAACTTTCAAACACTCAATAAATAGTACGTGGAAAATTGTTATATACTGTCTTGTTACAGTTCTTTGTTGAAATTGTTGGAAACATAATGGGAAAACTTTATTATGTGGAAACTATAAGTCATGTATAACAAAAATTGACTATTGCTGTACAATTATATGCTAAACTTCTAAAAACTTTTTATATTACTCAACAGATAATGATCAGATTACTCAGAGATATAATGGGTTCTTTTCAGATTTTAATAAATATGGTAATCTTAATAATGCTTACTAAATTTCTGTATTTGCAGAAGAAAACATTTCATAAATACAAATTATACTGTTATTAACACAGGCTTCAGTTTTCTACCAATGTAAAAATCTAATAATTATTGCTAAGACTATTCCCTGAAATTAAGTACTCTTTGGTAAACAAGGAATGAGAATGCCATTTATTTCTTTGCATTCTAAAGGCAAATTTATCTACCTATTATCCTTTTTAATAATCTGACACAATGACAATAGAATAGAAAGTTGTCACAGCATAATAACACCTGGTTGAGAAATTAATACTGAAGTGAAGCAAAAGCATTTATCAAAAGTAAGTGTCGAAGTGAAGGGGAAATGGTGATTTTTTTTCCTAGGTGAGAGACATTGAGCCTATGATAATGTTCTATTAAAATGACTTGATTTCTGTTACACCAATTGACAGATTTTTTCATAATTATTTTTTTAAATTACAAGTCTTTTTTATTATTTTTTAGCGTTATTCTATTACAGTTGTGCCAATTTTTCCCCCTTTGCCCTCACCCGCCCTCCCACCCCTGCTCCCATGGTCAGTCCCCACAGTGCTGTCCATGTCCATGGGTCACTCACACATGTTCTTTGACTAATCCCTTCCCCTTCTTCCCACCATTATCCAGTCTTCTGATGCAAAGGATCTAAGAAAGGAAAGGAGGAGAAATCTTTTGTTTTATTTTTAACAGGGATAATTAAGGCTCTTATTTTTATT